>KN482481.1:7665-17805 GCA_000787095.1 Periophthalmodon schlosseri | reverse complement strand
GAAAGGGATAGAAAGAGAGAAAGAGAGAGAGGCAGGGGGAGAGAGGGAGGGGGGAGGAAGAGGGAGGGGGAGAGACAGAGTGGGATAGAGAGAGAAAAGGAGAGGGACAGGGAGAGGGAGGGAAGGGAGAGAAAGAGAGTGATGGAAAGAAAATGAGAGAGAGGAGGGTGGTGAGAGGGATAGAGAGAGAGAGAAATGGCTAGAGAGAGAAAGAGAGAGAGGCAGGGGGTGAGAGGGAGTGGGGAGGGAGGGGGAGAGAGGGAGAGAAATAGAGATAGAGACAGAGTGGGATAGAGGGAGAAAAGGAGAGAGTCAGGGAGAGGGATGGGGAGGGAGAGAAAGAGGGTGGTGGAGAGAGAAAGAGAGAGAGAGAGGGGGTGGAGAGAGGGATAGAGAGAAAAAGAGAGTGATAGAAAGAGAGAGAGAGGGAGAGGGGAGGGAGGAGGAGAGAAAGAGAGATAGAGACAGAGCGGGATAGAGGGAAAAAAAGGAGAGAGGCAGGGAGAGGGATGGGAGGGAGAGAAAAAGAGTGATGGAGAGACAGAAAGAGAGAGTAATGAAGGGAGGGAAGGGGAGGAAGAAAGAAAAACAGAGAGAAAGGGAGGGAGATAAGGGGAGAGAGTGAGGGAGAGAATAAATAAATACATAAAAAACAGCTGAATGTTAAACGTGGTGAGGCGTTTCATGACCTGTCAGAGAGGGTTGATTTGTGGAGCACTCAGGAGGCAGGGCCAGATTACCCGCTCTCCACTGCACACGTGAACGCCTGTACGGTATCGGGTTATGGTAAGGGTCAGGCACAAAAACACACACATACATATATATTTACAGACAGGAGGGGGCGCTGAAGCATGCCACCATATGAATCTCTCCCCAGGGGCCCATCCATAACACGTCTCAATCTCCATTACCCTGTCACAAGGAATAAACATGGTATAGTACCAACGCAATAGGAGAGCGGGATATGACGTCTGATTGTACAAGTTAAACTGGCGTCATTTTAATGTTTATTTTTATATAGCATTTCCAATTGATTTGCTCACCTTGCCTAGTATGAATGTAGTGTGTGCGTGTGATTGGTGGTGGCCAGTGGAGCAGATGACGGAGATTGGCAGCCTTAACTCCTTCAATCTACCCCAGGGCAGATGTGACTAAAGTAGTATCTTAGCATCGCCGAGTATAGATTGAATGAATAATGCAATGAATTTGAGCGACTTTGAGCATCTGGAAAAGTTCACAAACTCACGACAATCTACCTTGAGAGACTGTAAGGTTAAGAGGCCGGATGGACCAATCACGGCGACACAGACAGACGTACTTCAGCCTATTATGTTTGTGAAAAAAGTGCAAAAGATTTCTCTCAACTGGATTTAACCAACCATCCCAGACTGATGCGTAGAACTCAACTCAGAACGCTACACATATTAATCTGGCGTGAGCGATGTTGGGCACTCCCTCGTTGCCATTGCAAATTATGATCAATACCTTTGCACACTTTCGGTCACAGATATTAAAGTTGTTCGCAGCCATATTGTTTTTCCTGAGGCCATCCTTCAATAAATCTCAACAGGCAGTTCCTAGCTTCCAAGCGTCTTAATATATCATTTGACCAGTACCTTCCGAAGATATTACTTTAGAAATATGAGTGTTTTACCAGTGTTATTAATGACATTGCTGGAGTGGGCGATCATCTGGATATCTCCCTGGGGGCTGATCCATAAACCGTCTCGGTCTCCATTACCCTGTCATGAGGAATAAACATGATGTAGATTCAGCTCAACCCATCACGTTTATTTCACTGGTGTGTCTGGGATACTAAAGACACACAGTATAACCACAGCATTTAATTATCGTTGCTAAGGTGCGCTAGTGCTACAGGATAGCTTGTTTGCTAATATGTATGCCATTTACAGACTTCTATTGACCCATATTGTTTACTTGAGATGTTTGGATATATTTTCCATCAAGAGCAACGGTTAGGATTAAAGCTCGGGTACCCGATTTTCACACGGCAGGAGGAAGGAGGCATTTTGTTCTAACACGTCCCTATCTCTCACAAACCCTTTTGCACATTGTCAGTGTCCATGTGCACCTTTTTTTAGACGGCGAAGCAAAAAACTGGGGTGGACTGTCTAAGCGCAGTGTGCACCTTTTTTTAGACGGCGAAGCAAAAAAACTGGGGTGGACTGTCTAAGAGCAACCAATCACAATGCTGCTTTTTGTGGTTACTTACATGCAGGTCTAAGTGCTGCTTATACAATATACTATTTGGGTGAAAACACAAAATTTATAAAGGAAATAAAAAAAATTATATCAGGTACCCCAGCTTTAATGAATATTGCACATTACCATGTTATTCTCACCTTTCATCACATCCAATCAACTCCTTCATCCCCTCCTTTCAGTTAAATATATGTTTGCCATGTTTCAATCAACCAGCAGGACCAGTAGCCACCTCAGCCTCTCTATCTCCTCCTCTTCGCCAAAGTCCAGACCCAGAAATCTCCCCAAAATGCATTTGTTTAATTCTTTCTGGTTGAAAAAACATGTACATCGTGTAAAATCCTTCAGCTAAGGTGGTCCTGACCGAGCCAAGCACAACATCTGCTCCTGACAGTTTGCCCCAGTGGCACTGAAGAATGGGTCAAATGCAGAGGGCAAATAAACTGTTAAAATTGCTGTACAGTTCTTCATATTGGGCATTTATCTCTTAACTTTATAATAGACTGGATTGTGCCTGAGCAATATCGTTTGGGACTTTGCAATGATTGATGCAATTTTTTGGTATTTGTGACTATACAGTTGAAACCAGAAGTTTACATACACTTTATAAAAAGACACATGCTTTTTTTTCCTCACTGTCTGACATGAAATCAGAGTAAACTTTTCCTGTTTTAGGTCAATTAGAATTACCCAAATTAGTTCTATCTGCTAAATGCGAGAATAATGAGAGGAGGATTTTTTTTTTTTTTTTTTTTTGAGATAATTTTTCATTACTTTCTTTAAAGTCAGAAATTTACATACACTTCATTAGTATTTGGTACCACTGCCTTTAAACTGTATGACTTGGGTCAAATGTTTTGGATATCCTTCCACAAGAGAAAAAAAAGTATACGTGCCTTTTTATAAAGTGTATGTAAACTTCTGGTTTCAACTGTGCGTTAACCCTAACCCGAAGTGTCCTGATTGTTTTCTATAACCACTCTTTCATTATGTATTTAAAGAGAGGGTATTATGCAAAATTGACTTTTTTCACCATGTTCTAACATTGCGATGTGCAGTAGTTTCATTAGCGGGATCGTGTTCTGATTGCACCCTGAAGGGAGAGTGACCTAGCGCGAGGAGCAAAGGGAGGGGGGACTCGGAGTGCCAAAAATTAAAGTGAAACTTATAAAACATGTTAATATGTTGTTTTCTGGCGACTATAGCATTTTCAAAACAATAAAAGGTAACATGGTGATCTAAATATGTTAGTGTGAAGCAATTAATACCCCATAGAAATAAAATACTCCCGCAAAAACATACCACTGAACAACATCTGGCAAAGTGGGCTGTGTTAATGCACACGTTATTTAAATTATACATTTGTTGGTTGACTTTATGTCTTTGTAATTTTATCCAAATAGTTTCCCCCAATGCAAGCTACTCATTCTAATACTTCTAAATGTCTTAATTGCACTTTTGACCTGTACACTACAACACAATAGTTTATTCTTTAGAGCCAAACGACTGAACCAAAGCTGCCAAATTTCTGTTGTCACACTACAAACAATCAGGGCTTTGTGATCTTTACAAAACCACTGAAAGCAAAAACATGCCAATCATAACCACAGAAAATGTGCAAATAGTTCCATAATTATCATTCACGACGAGAGAAAGAGTGATTATACTGAGTGAGAACTTCATTTGGCAGTTTTGTCATTTTACAGTCAAAGCACAAATGGTGGGGCATCATGGGGCTTGGTTTAGATCGAACTGGGACAATGAAGGGTCTATTATAGTTTATATAAATGAGGAAATTACTGGAAACAAACCAATTTATGCTAAATCAATTTGTTATAAAAAGGCCTATACTGATGACGCCTGTTTTGAATATGTGAAAACCAATCTATACAATAAAATGCATTTATTTGGAGTTTGACTATTGTAACTTTCCAATTAGTTTATGAAATATTTTTGGCAAATTTTAGGGAGAAAGTCCTCATACAAGTGAGTGTTTAATCTTCTCCCAATTCAGCTTTTCTTGTGAATATATTGGATTCGTTCCAGATACTGCTGATGTAACCCCCTCATTTGTCCAGGAGTGGTCTATGGTAGAAAAGTCATTTTAAATGGGGTATTTTTAATCAATTGGCCAACAGAGAGAATATGATCTAATAAGATCTTCAGACAGTGTTCTGTACAATGTTACATACTGATTAAATTCTGTAATTAAATGTCAATGTTGTAAATTATGACTGTCTGAATAATAAAAACTATTTGAAAAGGCATTTTTTTTTTAGAACTATTAACAACCAGGAATAGCATCTTATTTTGCCACGTTGTTGGATGAGAACCGCAGAAGCAGTTGTTTCTTTATCATGGAGTGAAGCTAATAGTTCATTCATGGTTCAAAATGCGGTACAGGCCGAGTTTGGTACAACCTAACGTAAACCAAAGTGTTACTGGCTAATATTCGATTTAAAAATAACCTGGAAGCAGAAGAAAGTCTGTTAGCCATTCATTATAAACCATTGCACTTTTAATTGTCTTCTTACAAACAATATTCACACATCAAATAAATGCAGTCATGATCTCACTCGTTGCATGGTGAAAAAATACATTTATTGGAATCTGTGTCAATGTAGAAAAAGTGAAAAGTGGCTTCAGGTTTTGTCACAGTACCACAGGCGAATGCTCGGACAGAACTGAAATAACCTACAGCCCGCGAACACATCAGCTCTGACAGCGAAAGCTCAGGCTGCTCCTAAACGCACCAACAGCAAACACACACATTGTAATAGCATTAACACAGGACTGTCAGGGGCACCACAAGCTTTAGAGAGAAGCTGCTTTAGGCCCCGTCCAAACTAATATGTTATATTTTTATCTGCTTTTCATTTTTTTTTTTTTAGATCAACTTTTGAGAATAAGTGACATTTGAATCAACAGTATTTATTGTCTCATAGATGAACTCTATAAAGGTAATGTTAATTAAAATCTCCTGCACTAAACTGCTTTTGCCTGGGATCCAGAATACACACTTCAGTACTTTACGAAGGTGTGTCTGGTCACCGGTGAATCGCTCCGTCTTCAGATGGGCGTGATTGGCCGGTGGATTAGCCAATCAGGGACACGCATGGTCCAGCTGTATCAAAACAAATATGGCTGCTTAAGAGAAAAAAATGAAAGGAAAAAAAAATATCACTGGATTGACGCACTACACCCGGTTACTCTGAGGTGAGAGAAATTTTATTTTATTCAAAATGATGGGTGACCAATGAGCTCCTTCCTTCACATGTGTCACAGAAAAAAACAAATCTGATTGCACGAACATGTTTAGTTCTGGGTCGAGATGTGAAGGAGGGAGTGGTGACCAGACTGATATCCTTCTGTATAAAAAGAGATATCATTCTGGATTTACCAGGCAACTGCTTTTCTAATCTTGTTTCAATGGCAAATCTCATTTATTAGCAAATTGTTGGATATCTTTTTTTTGTCAGAGGTCCACCCTGACACCGTGTCCACTTTAGGCCAAATTTGAAATTTGATATAAATAAGGAACTGAATACTTGAATCTTGAATATCTCTTACAGTTATTTGATAATGCCACCACTTTTGGAGAAGAAGGTTGGGGGTTTGATTGCCATGTGTGGTGCCATACCTTGTGTCAGAGAAGGTTGCTTGTCCGAGTGATTTTTTGAGGCATTATTGAGTTGATAAAAAGGCTAATTTCATATTGTTCATAATTGTCGTCATGTTGTCTGGATTTTTTTTTCACCTGAGACATTGGGAAAATCAATAAAAACAATAAACAGTGATATAATGAAATTTAAAAAGTATAATCACACATTTTTGTAAACAGATATTTGCCAATTCAAAATATAAACACATTAATTTGGACGTGGCAGTCATGACTCTTTTGTGATACTGTTACAAACCCTTTCTCTTCATTTTAAAGCCAGGGCCACTGACTGCAGCCTCCAAGAATGTTCACCACAACCTGCAATGCTAAATGATAGGCCACTGTTTTGACTTAGGCCCAACAAAACACCCCATAGTCACCAATGGCCTTTCATTGTTCAAAGACTTCCATTTGAATGTGTAGGTAGAGTGTATTTGATCCCCCCTTGTTTTTATCCCGTTTTAAATGGTGACAAATTTAACTTTGATGCTCCAGACATTATAATGGGTAGTGCATTTCTATTGGCGATGTGACAGGATACAACACATGATGGCTCTCCATACTTCATGGAGTCAAATTAAAATCGACAAATCAAATATTCCAAAACAAAGACATTTCTAAACTCAGATACTGAGTAGTAACATTAAGAGGTCAGTTTTTCCATACATCTTTCTTTACACTTATTTTTTATTCTTAAATATCTTCATAAATCTCATATAAAATAATTACTCAGGAACCAATTCTATATACAGAGACAAGAGTGCACAGGATGAAGAAGAGAGGGCGTGCATGGCAAAGGTCTGAACTGGTTTGATCTTGGATTTACTCAAGATAAAAATATACCTTAAAATTATAATTCATGAAAAAAAAATAAACAAAGTTAGTTATTCAATACCATCCCATCGGAGTTGTAGCCTAACCTTCACGGTGATGGGAAAACAACCTTGGCCTTGATTGAGTCCAAGCACAAATTAGAGGATTTTGATTTGAACTGAACTGTTTAAGGTCAAACCTTAGACTGTAGATAAAATGGACAGTGTTACATTGAGGACATTCTAGTGGCTGTAATTACTTTCTATACACTTTGTCACTTTTGGCATTTGGGGGGATTTTACAATACCATAAATTATACTAGCTTGTATATTTAGGTAGCACTTTAGTTGGTGGCACTTGACTCTCAACACATATTTGCACGTTTCTCCCCGTCTCTGGGTGGGTTTCCTCTGGGCACTGTAGATTCCCCCATCAACCCAAAACATGCACATAAATCCTCCAGCTAAGGTAATCCTGACCAAGACTAGCTCAAAATCTGGAGATGGCTCCGTGGGCAAATGCCGAGCACAAATTTCCCCACAGAGACAAATAAAGTGTACCTTAACCTTGACATTACTTTATAGCACAGTAGTTGCATGGTATTAAAATTGAAATAGCAAGGTAACTAAAACTGTAATCCATCTTAATTACACAGTAATTGTGTAAACAGGACACATGCTAGTCTTCTTTTTACTTTTGTGATGATTAACCTTAATCCCAACCATAGGCTGTATAAAAAAGTGGACTAAGGGAGTGATGTCACCCAGCCAAATGAAGCTCATCGAGGCTAGCACTTACAGGGACAAATTTGGAGCGGAGTTCCATATTTGGAATTCCGGAGCGAGGCTGTTGAAGGCAATGCCCCTTCCCACCTGCACCGCTGGTTTAGCAAGGGTTGGATGCTTAGCAACACTGTCAATCAAACCTGTTGCTAACGCTAGTGGGAGTGACCTCGGAGAAAGAAGGCGCCTGATTTGTCTGTTATTAATGTTCATATCTTGATTTACACAATAGCACACAATTTGAACACAGGGGCCAGCAGGTTAGCTATGTATATTTATATATACAGTCTATGGTTGTGGATTGGGTAAATATTTCTTCCTGCAAACAAGACAAAATTGCATAAAAACCCTAAGGAGGAATGCTCTCTTCACTATTTGGAGTTGACAGAAACACAATCGACATATTTCAGTTTCCTTTAATAAGTTCTTAAATCTTATTGTATAGAAAATGCGTAAAGTTACAGTTAGCTCCCTCCACTGCTGCCCTACACATGACCCTGGAGCTATTGGAGTGTATGTCTAAAGCTGGGTCTTAAATAAAGCCCTATACTTTGATAGAGCAGGGGCTGTGTCCAATGTGGCTTTATGTGGGTGATGCAACATGGTACACAAAACTGCAGCCAATGTAAGCTCATACAAGGTTTAACAGAACTAATATTTGAGGTTTCCAAAATACCAGGAATTGGGGCAGTAATAACCAACTGACAGGTGAGTAAAGTGCATATGGCAGGTTTTCATGTTTTTCAGATTTTTACTTTGTTTTGTGGGATAGTACATGTGGTAAATATTTAGCATTTTTTACACCCATCAAGTGGCAGTTTGTATAGAAAAGTTGAAAGAAAGTTTAAAATGAGTAGTAATCGTAATAGTAGTAGTAGTACTGCTAAGAAGGAATCCCCACTATGTCATCAATACACAATTTATATGCTGGGAACAATTTAAATAGTCTTATAATTATAGGGCTGTCATGTGTTAAATGGGTCTTGTTGCTAGGTAACACTTACAGAATTATCTTTGTTTTTATCAGTTATGTTAACTATGTGAAATGTGTGGTCTGGCCTGTCATATGCACTTTAACAGTATGCAAACCACTGTCCATTTTATGTGCAGTCAGGTATAAAACCAAACTAGAAAATGATTTGTAAAAAAATAAAATAAAAATTAAAAAAGATAACGATAGCAAGCTGCAGCAGTCTTATCAGGTCAAGGCAAATTATTTGCTTACACCAAAATGAACATTTAGCTTCATACAACAGCGTGCATGCTTTGGGAATAAATTAAATTAATAAGAAATGAATATGCAGCATTCAACACATCTCTGCCACGTGTGAGATTGGCCACAGCTGATGTTTTAAAGGTAATTTGACACCGGCAGTTTTTTAAATAACTGTTCGTCCTTCAGCTGTTGTTCAGTTTTGTTTTGTGATGGAAGGAAGAGAAAACAATTGTTTGGCAATTAACTGGGTGAAAACCTGGCTATCTGTTGCACAGTGTAACCAACTGAATAAATAACACGCTTCATTCACAAACGCCGTGGCACAGACTCCCTATTCAATGTCGCTCAAAAAAATCAGAAACATTAGTGAAGACATCAGACACACGGTACCATCAATACAAACCTGGAAAAGGACGCCCAATCTTTTACAAGTGTGAATTTTTAGACCTGGCATCCACACAGCTCCTGCAAGCGACAGTATCTTTGTATAGTATTTAGAAAAAAAAAACAAACTCTAGTTATTCACAGTTGACTGAATGACAAAAATACCCATGGAGTCTAAAATTGCTGGTTTAGTTTCCTAAAACATGATGCCAACAGTTTGTTAAAGTACTGGAGGTGCACTGTCATCTTAGATTATTCTGGTCCAGAGAGTATAAAATCTTGCAGCGAGTTGCCTTGAGCACTAACACACAGATTCAAACATACACCATTCATGTTCTTGAATATATAGATCTGTAGTAACATGGAGCAGAGGGGATACCTTCAGGAACATGTGACACCAATTCATCTGGATGGAAGAGATTCTGGTCCGTTGATGTAACAGCGCCCCCTAGTGAGCACTCATTTCATTACTGTACAGTAAAACGGCACACAGAAAACATGACGTGAAAATCAAATATTCCACACTGATTGTGACAATTCCAAAGTTGTTAAATCCTTTTCTCATTGAGAGGGAGCGAGGGTTATATTTGGTGGGGTTTGGGTATATTCCATAGTGGGACTACACAGTAGTTTCATTCTTCCAGGGCCCAGTGCGTATATTCCCTGTGCTGTCGGACGTGTACAGCAGTCCTTCGTGCAGCCCACCTTTTAGTATCCCGTTCTGATTGGGCGGGTTCTGGGGGAAAGACTGCCTGCGCGGCGCGGCGTGCATCTCTAGATGGTGAGGGGCCTCCTCCTCGGCCACCTTCCCGCAGCCGCACAGAAACACGCCCGTGTCGGGCTCTGCGGGGCACAGCGAGGGGAACAGCTCTGCTTTGGCACAGCACATGTGCCGGTGACAGGGAGCGTGGCAGGCTGCGTGACAGCTGTGGTGAGCCTCGTGCTCGTGGAGGTGTGGGCAGATGTGGGCGTGCCGCTCGTGTGTGCTGTGAGGGCTGTCAGTGTGGGAGCTGTGCACACTGCCCACGTCTCCACTGGACGAGATGTGGTAGGCGTACTCC
>KN482473.1:101882-112207 GCA_000787095.1 Periophthalmodon schlosseri | reverse complement strand
TTTACATTTCAAGGAAATCTCAAAGTGGTAGATTAAGTCTGAGTTCAAAACAATTACAAGTACAAGATCATATGAAATACAGAAAATATTAAAATGGTAATAAAAAATAGTAATAGGTCTTTTGGAATAAAAATGTCTTTATGCCTTCTTTAAAGACCTCCACACTTTGTGGTGCCCTCAGGGACTCATGGGGGACATTCCAAAGTCGTCGAGTGGCGCCCTGGAACACCCCGTCTCCCATAGCGGAGCTTGTTCATGGGCTGGTGGAGGCAGTAGGAGGCAGTGGTGGAACAGCCATTGCATTAATCCAACCTAGAGGAGATAAAGACAGGGATGAGTTCCTCAGCGTCAGGTTGTCAAAGAGAGGGGCGGAGTTTGACAATGTTTTTGAAATGGAGGAAGGAGACGTTGCGGAGGTGGCAGATATGGTTTTCAAAGGAGAGCTGTGGGTCAAGTCTGACTCCCAAGTTTATGACAGAGGAGGACAGGGGAATAATGTGGCCAGAAACAAAAACATTGGTGAGGCAGGATGACTGGATTTATGTTGGGTTCCGATTAGGATGCAGAATTGATTTTATTTTAGCCATATTGTAATGTTTTCTAGTCAAAAACATACACGGAGTTGTGAGTTGTTTTATTCACGCATGTTTGAATAATGCTACTCATTAACGATACTGATCTAAGTAGGGATGAAAACACACTTACGCAGTATAAATGAGGCTAAAATGTTACATCTTGCACCTTTAAGCATAATAAACAGTAGGACCTTAAAGAGGGCATATATTAAAATTGTATTTAAAGCAGACATATTGTACATATTGTTGTCTGCTATATAGTTATAATCAGTGACACCTGTGGCTCATTACGTTACAGTGTTGACGCCGCCGTAAACGTCGTCACAACAAAACGCCGCATGCTCTCGGCCCCCAGTATGACTACGAGGCACTGCCAAATCCTACACATACCACCGATTAAGAACATAAAATTGGAGAGCGAAGGAAGCGCAGAGCAGGAGTTGATCGGCAAAATGGTGTCTTGAAAATAAGTGATTACAGATTGCTCAAACATCACAAGGTGGAACTGAGCATTTTGAGCTTTGGAGATGTACAGAGACTAACAATGCGGCATTACTCAAACACGTACGAATGAGATAACAAGATTATGATCTGTCTTAAAGCTCACAAGAATCCATTTTGTGCAATATAGGACCTTTAAATTCGCTTCAGATATTTGCGTCGCTCCTCTCCACACGCGACACCTCCTCCGTGTTCAGACACACACTGACATCAGCCTCATTGTGATTCTGAGGCAGGAGGCTGTCCACAAATCATACTCCATATCAGGACACAGGATTCTGTATGGGACATAAGTCATGAGAGATGTGTGTAAAAGTGAGATAGGCAGAAGATAGGCTGGAGCAGAGTGGAATCTCTTGTGAAGAAAACAGCCAAATCATTTGTTCTTGCCATATTTGCCATTATATTATTATTCACAATTCTTGGCCTACTTTTTTCTACAACCATCAATCAGTCAAAATGTATTTCTTTTTTTTGTTTGTTTGTTTAAAGAGTTTTTGGAGCTTTCTACAATGTTATTATGTTGTTTCTTCATCAAAAACATGCCTGAAGAGTTTTTATATGTCATTCGTGCATGTTTGAGTAATCTAGCGATCTCTCCCGGGCTCTATTTGAACCCTCATTACGTTCAGCTTCAAGATTCTGTCCAATGCTCCATAAATATACAAAAACAGAATACACAACAATACGCCCTTCCTGTCAAAAACAAAAGGGAAACTTATTAAACATTTTAATAGATTGTTTTTGACGAATGTAGCATTTTCAAAATAATTAAAGGTAACATGGTGATCTATATGAAATATGTTATGTGTTAGCTGTTAATACCTCATAGGCGTTTAATGGTGCCTCTTTAAAATGCAGAACGATTCAGTTTTGTTTTCTATCTATGTCATCATCACCCAAAATACCATCTAAAATGCAAAGACAATTTACATGATAAACATTCATTAAACAAAATAAGAATCTGCTCCTATATTTATTTTTGTCAAATATAACTATTGTGTAAATTAGACAAGTTTTGACCCTTGTTTACATTATTGCTGTGGGGTAACGTTTATAAAATTACCTCTACGTATGTCAAATCTGCTGCCTGCATCCAACCAGGAAGTAAAATGGTAAAATGGTACTTCATGTACACTTACATATAATGATGTTTAACTATGTTTTAGTGAAATGAGTAATCTAACCTGTCAAATGTGCTGCAAAACCCCTGTACGGATTGTTTCCCATGTGTTTGAGCAAGATGTGTTTTGCCCCAGAACTGGTATTTTGTATAAGCAGCTCCTGAGTGTTAAGATCTGTCTGTTAATTATGAAGATTTTATTGCCCGATAATCAGGAAGTGTTGTTGCTGTTAGCTTTACCGTGACAGATAATCTCCACTCTGGTCTCTGAGAGTTGTAAAAAAGTGTTTATAAACTCATCCCGGTGAATAATGATGATGCCCAGAATGCGTAAGGTAAGTGAGGAATCATTTTGGACCACTGCAAACGTTTTGGAGATGGTAAAAATCCAGTGCGGCGTCTTTAAGCAGAAGCATAAGGTTGGAGTTAGCGGTTCAATGTAGTCTCGGGGCCTTTATTAAACTATGTGTCTCGTGTCAGAGTGACAGGTGAAAGGGTGATGGACGCGTCTCATCTTTCACCCCGTTGTGTTAGTGACAGCGCTGCACCTGCCGCTCCTGTCTCTCGCCCTTCCTCCCGTACCTCGGCCCATTTATCTCTTTTCCCTCTAGACTTTTTTCTCTCCTCTGATGCTTCTCTCTCCACTCTTCTCCCTTTCAAATCTCTCTCTGTTATTACACTCTCTTTCTTTCTGCTTTCTTCTCTGGGACAGTTATCCATTTGTTGGTTAATCTGCTTGTCTGTTTTTCTAACCTTCTGTTGGTTAAATCAACATCATTTGTGTTTTGATGTAACTGGACAATGTGAGCTAAACATTTTCAAAATACATTTTCAGGTTATAAGCCTCTTATATAAACCACTTATGAGTCTGAGTGATTCAAACAGAATGTAAAGTTGTAATGCTGCACTTGACTCACTGTTTAAGTTGTAAAATGAGAACCGGCTCTATTGTCACACTGGCATATTCATGCGCCGTGGAAATAGTGCTACAGATGAATAGCTTTGAGATATGTATTTAATTGTGTTATATTTTGAATATAAACAAAACATTTTTGGTAGGAGTATCACTTCTTCATATGAAAGAACTCTTGAGGAAAGTTAAAAGGTTGCTGTGATTTAATAGCAGAAGAATATTGTCTGTACTTTGTCCAATTCTGTCTTTACTTCGTCCAATGGCATCTCCTCTGAACAGCGGGCTAATGGTTTCTCCCAAATCCTGAGAATTTCTCTGTGAAGACCAGGGCAAACTTTTATTCTTTCAACTCATAAAAATACATTTTGTACTTAAGTCATATGAGTGTTAGCGAATTTATAGAACTATATAAATGCATAGTTCTGGTAGTCCTTGTGTATTCATGGAGGTTATTGGTGGAATAATAAGTTATTTAAAGTCTGCGCTGGTGTCATGGCGTAGATGTGTCAAACTGCCAACGTTTAGCTAATGTCACTGAACAGTGTGAGCATTGCATCAATGTCTGCTTTATAAGAAAAAAAAAAAGATTTTAGATTAGGAAATATGATATGCCCGTGATGTAAAGGCAAAGGATATAACATGTGTCAATGGGCAAATAAAAGCTGGTCAAATATATAAGACACAGCTCAAATGTTCTCAATACTGTTCGATTGTAATTATGTGGTTATATATTGTAATACTAACTACTCCTCTTTTGTGCTTTAGGTCAAACAGGGCTTAAGAAAACTGCACAAATGTGTGTCAGTCCAATATGTGGCTCTCAGAAGAACAACCATAACTGTCCAGGTAATGCTCATTAGAAGCTGCTTTTACCCTTTACACTGTCCAGAGTTATCTCCGCTTCTCTATTTGGCAAACAGGGGAGGGAAGAAAAATTGCATTTTTAGGCTTTTCTCACATCTGGCCAAGGGACTACTATAGAAAATGAGCTCAATCAGCTAACTCTGACAGATTTACATTGTTTAATGTTGATTAATGTGCAATTTCCCTGCATACAAACAAAATAGATGCAGCAGTCCTTCAAAAACTTCCTGATAAGTTGAAATTTTTTTAATAATTACAGTTAACATGTATATGTCCAACATGTGTCCAGACTGTGTCAAAGGTACATGGTGTGTTTGTGCAAAGCCAACATGAGTGAAATATGATAAAGCTACGTAACTGTAGGCAAGGGAAGAAGACATTAAAATCACAATACAACAAATCAAAACATAAATAATCATCATAAAATGAACATTAAAAGTGAAGAGTGCAGAATAAAACCCTTTCAGTCATATGCACAGATAAACGAACTGCTTGATGCTGCACTTGAGTGTTTTAAGTTGTAGCATGGGAACCGGATCTATTCATCACACTGGCATATTCATGCGCCGTGGAAATAGTGCTACAGAGTGAAATGTGATAAAGCTACATAACTGTAGATGAGTGTTTTAGTGTAAGTTGGTCTAAAGTCAAATCCAGTGTGAAATGAACAGCTCCCTGACACTGGGGAACACATGATGTGTTTATGTTCAGATGATCCTCCACACGAGGCAGTGAGCAGTGATGCAGAGAGGCATTTTACACAGAGCTCTGTTTGTATTCATTCCTAGGAGCATCAGTTAAAAACTTTAAATATTGACTGTAGAAAAAAAAGACCAAAAAGGGAACATTTTATCATATTTATTTTGAAATCAAATCTATTTATTAAGGTGAGGTCATGTGAGTTCTTCTTCCTCTGAGTCATGAGGCTCCATGATCCATGTAGGCAGCACTTTTTTTCTCATTTTAAGCTCATCGAATGTTGTCTTCATTCAGATGTCTATGACTGTATTCCTTTTCCTTTTCTTATGTGGCTTTATTAAAAGTTATCTGTGTATTTATCAAAGAGGCCACTCTCTGCTGTGTCATTCTCTACTGCAGCTCTGTGCTCTCTGTCCAGTGACTTGTCCTTCACAGCAGACAGACCTGAGCTCATGTGGGGCTGTGTTCTCCAGGGTCAGGCTCCTACACAAACAAATCATGTCCATTTAACACTATTATGGAGTGTTGCTGTTGTTGGTGTAAAATTTGGGTTGATAAGTTAAAACAACTAAAATGTTTTCTTTTGGGAAGTTTTCTTGAAGTAAAACATAACATGATGTGTGGGTGTCTTGTTAAAACAATGAATGTTACTGATTTATGACTTACATTTATAATTTCTTTAAACACACTGAAGTTTGTTTAAATAAACTCAAACTTTAAGGCAGAAATTCAACTTACATTTTAAGTTAAGCTAACCAATATTTATGACAGTGTGCTGATGTGACTTTGGGCTCTACGAAAATACATTGAATTTTCTTTCTCCCTCCCTCACCTATCTTCCCCTCTCTTTTTTCTCCTCTCCACACCTCTATCCCAACCTCTCTACTCCCACTCCATACCCTCATCTCTCTCTCCTACCTCTTTGCCATCTATCTCTCCACCCTCGTTTGGCCCTCTCACTACTCTCTTTCCATCTCTCTTTCTCACTCTCTCACTCCTTTTTCTCTTCCTTCCCCACTTGCTCCCTTTCCCCTCCCTCTCACCCCTGTATCCCCCCTTATTAACTCTATTACACCCCCTTCTCTCTCTCTCTATGTCCCTCTCCCACTCTCACACCTTCCCTTTGCTTTCTCTCTCCCTGATCCCTTCCCTGATCTTTCCCCCCTTTCTCTGTTTATCTCTCTCCTTCCTCTCTCTCTCTCTCTCTCTCTCTCACACACACACACACACACACCTTCATCTGGCTCTCTATCCCTCTCTCGTCTCTCTCCACACAGGTCTCAGCTGTTTTGCCCTCTTCTTCTCACATAGTGGTCATTACGGTGTGGAGTCTTCACCTGCGCCCGCTGTCCAACCACCACGGCGCCACGCGTCACTGTCATCAATAATCCAATCTGCACACACACAGGAGAGACAGAAGGGCTCACCGCAAGGTAAACTAGACTAAATGTGTGTTGTCGTAGCAACCAGAGACAGGGTTTACACACAGAGCAAGTGAAACAATCTTTAAACGTCTTGGTTGGCCATGCCTCCTTGTCTCGTCTGGTTTCTGAAACTAAGCCAGGCTTGGCTTGATTACTTGGATGGGAGAGTGCTGGGAATACCAGGCGCCACAGTGGGGGAGCAGTGTGCATACTAGAATTAGGAGGAGCGGCGGCTCTAGCCCAAGCTCCTCCCGCGTGACTGAGCTCCTCGCCCTATCGCTAAGGGCGCTCCCAGCCACCCAGCGGAGGAAACTCATTTCGAATGCTTGTATCCGCAGTATTTTCCTTTCAGTCATTACTATAGACTGTGAGGACGAACATAGCTAGTCCGCTAGCCACCGCCCATCCGCTCCGGCTCCAATTCACTTTGTATTGAAAATCAGTGTCTCTCTCTTTGTAACCGCTGCTGTCAGACTCGTCATTCTGACTTTAAAATGCTCATTTGAATCCTGTTTTTATTTGACTGTTTTGTCTGTAAATCAAGATATGAACATTAATAACAGACAGGCTAGTTCCTTCTACAACCTGTCTCCTGATTGGCTCTTTGGTTGCGCACTGATTACCAAATATGGAACTCTGGGCTCCGAATTAGCCACTATGACTGCTAGCCTTATTAATTATTTATTTATTCATTCATTCATCCATTCATTTATTTAGGGGACAATGCATATTAATGAACATTTCTGCAAATATGCCAGAATTAGTCAGGAAGGCTATTTATCATCTGCAATCCCACGACATTTGACTGGTGCTGAACACTACGGGTCACGTCACACTCCCTCAGTCCACTTCTATATACAGTCGCTGCACCCCCACCCCACCTGCAGAGGGCAAGCCACGGGGCAGGGAGGAGGTCGGACTACCGGTGGAATAGTACAAAAAACACAACCTGGCCCTCGACATAAAAAGACCAAAGAAATGATTACTTCCATAACTGCGCACGAATGGGGAGGCAGTGTGGAGGGAGCCTGACGGTGCTGGAGGATTTGGCGGGTCCGACCTCCCTGACATTTCCAACTGTGTGCGCCTCCCACTGCCTGCGCCTGACTCACAACGCAGCCTGTATCCTGAGATTACGAGGAAAATGCGCTAAGATTTACACAGCTCTGTCAATATGAGGGATCAACCCAAAACATGCACAATAGGTCAAATCCTCCAGCTAAGGTAGTCCTGACCAAGACCAGCTCAAGATCTGGAGATGTGTCCCTGAGTGCTGTACAGCAGTAGCTCACTGCTCCTGACAAGTTGTCCTAATGGAACCGGTTGAAGGATGGCTCAAATGTAGATAATGAATTTCCTCATGAGGGACCACTAAAGTATACCTTGAAGAGGGAATATTATGCAAACTTTACTTTTTGGAGCTTTCTACCATACTATAACGTTCTTTCCTCATCAAAAACATGCCTGAGGGGTTTTTAGATGTCATCCATGCATGTTTGAGTATTTTACTGATCTCTCCCGGCCCTGTTTGAACGGTAAGATTCTGTCCAATGTTCAACCCACGAGCCTACGTCACAGTTCTCCATAGGTAGACAAAAACATGAGACAAAACTGTACACAGCAACTTGACAAACCTGATGTGATGGGCAGTAGTTTCATTAGCGGGGGATAAAGGGGAAAACACAGGGAGGGGGGAAATAAAACGTTAATATATTGTTTTTGGCAAATATAGCATTTTCAAAACAATAAAAGGTAACACGGTGATCTAAATATGTTATGTGTTAGCAGTTAGTACCCAATAGAAGTAAAATACCTCCTCTTTAACCTTTACATTTTTAACCTTCTTGTTTGGATCAAGTCCAGCACCTTACATACAAGTGGCACAGCAGAGGAAGCTTGGCGCTGTGGGTTCAAGACCAGCTCTTTATTCTGCCATCCCTTCTTCTTTTTTGTTACTCTCACAGATATTAATTTTTTTAACAGATGCGTAAGTGATTTTAAACAGCGCTTTTTAATATTAATAGTTTGAGAAGTTAAATTTTTATGCAAATTTGACATTTCAGTCAAACACATCTGAAATGATGTATTAATGGAACTGGTAAAACACCAACTACTGACATGATTAGACTGATGAAGACATTCTTTTGAGATTGGAACACGGCCAAATGACCCTGGGTGAGAGAGAGAGTCGGCACCTCCGATGGATAGCTGCGAATCACGTTAGCGAGCAGCGTTTTTTTTTTTTTCATTTGTACCAAAATGGCTATGCGACACTGCGGAATCCTACATGTATCAACAATTAAGAGAATAAAATTGGAGTACAAAGTAAGTAGAGCGCAGTGGGTGTGTACCAAAGATGGTGAAAACAGGAGTTGACTTTGAGAATGTAAATGATGAGGGGAAACCAACTAGAACATGGTTAAAAGCTCTGAAAAGTAGATTTCTGCTTTAAGTCATGTACCTAAAATATGCACAAAATCTTGCAGCTAGGTTGCCTGGTGTGTCTAGAATGATCTCTGTATTTTTTATGCAGAGGGATATCAGTCTGGTGACCACTCCCTCCACCGCACCTCAAGCCAGGCTCAAACATGACTGTCCAATCAGATTTGTTTATTTCAGTGACGCTTGTGAAACAAATGAGCTCCTTGATCATCTAGCCTGTAATGTTGAACAAAATCAAACATTTCTCACCTCAGAATATTTTAGTGCTTCGCTCATTGATCCTGTAGAAATCTGTTGCTTTTCAGTCCCATGTGATACATTTTTCTTTCTTTTTTCCTCATAAGCAGCCATATTTGTACAAGTAGTAGAGCAGATGATTCTGTTATAATTTAACCCTGGAGAACCCACGGGGTCAAATTTGGCCGCAGTTAATTGCTGCTACCCAAAATGAACAAACAAAAAAAATATGTCAAATTTAACTTCAAAAGCCCAGTGCCACTTCTGGCCCCTGCATAGAGACACCTAGTGGATGAATACTGAACTAAAATGAGCCAGAGTGGTCGTGATTTTGGCCTTGTGTTCTTGTTTCCATTGGCCAAAGTGTGTTTGTACATTTGAAATTCAGTTCTAACATGCAACAAATAAAGCAAAAAAGAACATTGTCTCATGTCTCATTGTATCTGTGTGGTTGACTGATTATTTTCCTAAATTTAAAATAGTTTGCATTGACAGTGTTATTGTGATTCTTTGAAATGATACGCCTAAAGCCCAATGGGTCAAATTTGGCCCTGATACTAAATTAGGGAATAAAAAGGGGGGAAAAAATTTAAAAGTAGATATTTCAGTGTTCACTGAACTTATAGCAGTAATTTAATGCATTGTTGATAATTTTCCAAAGAAGAAAAGGGTTCTTGGGTTCTCCAGGGCTAAACAACACCACTCCAGTCTGAGCCAGAGAAAAGCCCCCATGAGGTGAGTATAGGAAAAGACAGGCTGATCCATTCCATTTCACCTACAAAGTTTTATTTAACAATCTTTACACACAACGCAGGGCTTGCTCATTCAGACACGTGAACACTAATTTGTGCTAGGTGTGCTCTGATCTCCAACAAATGAAAGAACTGACTAAGAAGGTAATGAAGGTCAACACAGGCGTCACTTTCTGAGCTCGAAACGTGTCAACGCGTCGACTCCTTTGGCCCATCGCTAGACCCGCGCACTGACGCTAATCGAAACTTAACAAAATAGAGAAAACAGGCAAAACAGAGGCGGTGTGCCCAAGCCGCTGCAGAACACCACCGAAATGAATTTGGAAATTACAATCTAAGCCTGCAGTGCAAGGTGTGGGCTGAAGAAAGCACATGCCGCTGTTGGAGGTGATACACAGAAAATCTCAGGCTGGATCAAACAGAGGACAACTGTAAACAACGAACTGCCGCTTTATTGAGGACATTGCCTGAACGGCGCAGACCGGCACACGGAGCGTTAGCGAGCTTCCAGCGATGATATAAACAGACAGCCATTTAGGAGGTTGGCTTAAACACTGTATTATTTCGAGGTAGCGCTTTGGTTACCTGTGTCGCGGCACACGATAAGGCTCAGTAGAGCAAGGGACACAACTAGGAGAAAAAGAACTGGTAAGACTTTGGACACGGCAGCCACTGAACGATGCGATGTGGGCAAACGGGGAGCGAAGGAGAAGGGAGCACCTATATAGACCATAAGTTCAGCGCCAAAGAACGGCAGGGAAGAGGTCCTTTAGCACAGAACCTCCAGCCGCCCCT
>KN482473.1:79804-101871 GCA_000787095.1 Periophthalmodon schlosseri | reverse complement strand
CTCCTTTAGCACAGAACCTCCAAGCCGCTCTTGCCACACAACCAATCTTGTACTTAACAAGATTTTGACAGATAACACTGAAGGATTGGTTGATATCTAATTCCAAGCCTGATTAATTAAAGTTTTAACTCCGAAAGGGTGAAGCTGAAATCAGAATTCTTGGGCAAGTATTCGATAAAATCAAGTTTACTGAAATACTGAATAAGACATTCAAAATCCCCTCTGTATTTTTTTTTTTTCTAACTAATGTGAAAACAAAATAAAGCAAAAATTTGAAACTGGCTCTGTCCATTTTTCAGATTGAGATGAGTCCCAAATATGGTCGTTTTTGGCCAGTTTTACACTTCACATACCATATTTTTATATGTTTTATATGTTTTTGTTTTTTTGTAACATTTATTTAAGTACACAACAGAAGAAGTTCCAAGAGTTTTTCCCATTCAGTTGCAGCATCTCGCCTTAAAGAGGGGGCATTACACTCAATTCCGTTACTTAAGTAAAAGTACAGATACAGAGGTAAAAAGTTACTCAAATAAAAATAAAATTATCACATGAAATAATCTATTCAAGTAAAAGTATTTAAGTACCTGTTTAAAAATGTACTTTAAGAGTAAAAAGCAAGTATTCACACAAGTTATTTAAGTACCTGTTTAAAAATGTACTTTAAGAGTAAAAAGCAAGTATTTCACACAAGTGTTAAAGTGTTAAATGTAGTGATACTGATTAAAAATTATATCTATTTTGGTCAACAGTAGAAATACGAATCAGTTTCTTATTTTTTCTTATAAATTTTGTGTATTTATTTTTGTTCGCTCAAAACCAAAGCTTGAACTCGAAAACTTTAGTCAGGATTTTACCACGAATATGGTAAAAATAACCCCTCAAAACACATGAAAAGTACTTTTTACTTTTCAGTCCTGTTTAAAAATGTAGTGGAGCAGAAAGTACACATACCTGCTCTCAAATGTAGAGAAGTAAAAGTAAAAAGTACCCACTGTAAAATTCACTTAACCAAAGTACAGATACCGAAAAATTCTACTTAAGTACAATACTTTACTATTTTTACTTTGTTACCTTTCACCAATACACTTCTATGGGGTATTAACTGCTAGAACATAACATATTTAGATCACCATGTTACCGTTTATTGTTTTGAAAATAATATACTCACCAAAAATGTGTTAAAAAGTTCAATTAGCTTCAGTTTTGTTTTTCTGTTGCTCGCTGTTCTGTGAGGAGATTACTCAAGATTACTCAAACATGCATGGATGACATATAAAACCTCTTCAGACACGTTTTTTGATGAAGCTCCAAAAAGTCGATTTAGCATAATATGCCCTGTTTAAACATGAATGGGGAGAACCAAAGTATAACTGGTATTTCTTTATTTTTAACTTTCATACAAAACTCTGAAAAAAAAAAAAGTTAATATCACAGCATGAAAAGATCGCTGAGTTTCATATCTTAACATGCCGCTACATAACAAAGGATCACAAAAAAATATATGTATATATATATATATATGTATAAAAATACAGTCAGATGCATTATGTGTCGTTCCAAGCTAGTCATTTGGTTAGACCTTGTAAACAATCGTACAATCAAACAGGAGGAGGAGGCCTATTACAATCAGGGCCATTCTCTGCTCTCAGCCGCTAAACAAAGGCGCGGTACAAACAGTCTGCAGTGGACAGGGTCGCCTGAGTGGAGAGCCCTTTCACTACACGTATGCTAATATAGCCTGAGCCTATTCAAACTGCTGCTGTACAAATGAGGCGGTGTAATACGTTGGACATCAATCAACACTATCTGCCAATCTGCCCCAGTGTTGTTGTATTATGTAGGAAAGGTGATGTAATGCTTGACTTTTTTTTCAAAACAGATTTTGCGATGATGTAAGGAGTAATGTTGGGATCTCTGAAGCAAAGCAGGGTTGGGCCTGGTTAGTACTTGGATGGGAGACCACTGAGACCACCGTTACCTGATCAGCCAGGCTCTTCTACATTCTGATCGAACCCAGAAGTGTCTGGAACCAGACAACAGAGGGTGAAAATCCTCCGTTTTATCTTGAGACGGTCCAATCACAGTCGCTAATTTCTATCACGAGTTTCTTAAATGCAGAAGACGTCTCCTCTCCAAAAAGCATTCAGAACAATCTATAACTTTTTACCTGAGATAAATAAGAGGGTAAGGAATACTAGGTGCCACAATGGGGCAGCAGTGCAAACTGTTCTTGTGTCCATAGGCAAGACACTTCGCCCACTTTATCTACATATGAATGTATTGTGTGAGTGAGCCATCCAGAGGGTAGTGTAAAATCTGACCTTTCAGAGATTTTGGTCAGTAATGTTGGGACATCAAAAAAAATTAAATTAAAAATTCAGATATTCAAATTATTGGGGCGCAAATGTACAAATTGTTGCATGGTCATTAGCTTGCATGCTAATTGGTGCTAATTGCTACATCAGTGAACGCTAAATACATTAATGCACTACATGCAGTACTGTTACTCACATGTGATTGAGCTCTTGTCGATAGCTAACAGGCTCCATGTTTTTCATAGTTGTCGATGTTTGGACGCTAACTCTCCCTTTGAAAATGCATTAGAGTCAACACATAGAGTGGTACCAGCTTTTAGAATGCAGGCGTTCCATTTACAAACACTCGATACTATTGATTTTCACCCAGTGTGCCGGCGAACACAGGTGTAACTTGAAGGATTGCCAGGTGAGTCTTTGAAAAAAATCCAGTTTCAGTTATCTAATGTAATGATTGGCTCAGGCCAGGCTTGAATGGCTTGAGCAAACTTCAAACCTGAAATGAAACCAAACCAGCCAATAATGTAAAATACTTATAGTGACACAGACTTTATTTACACTTTTATTTTCTCTAATCGGTGATATGTGATCATGTTGTACTGGATGATGTGCCACGGCATATTTTTTAAAAATGTGCCACCATTCAAAGAAGGTCTATACTAAACTAATATACAGAACGTCAAATCTGGGTCTCATGTCTAGTTTAAATGTGCATCAGTACATCAGAGAAAATGCAAGGTCTATAACATAAAAAAAAAAAAAAAACTGAAAAAAGCAGAAAAAAAAAAATTGCTACTCTCTCTTGTTTTTCTTCTAAATGCCCAAAAACATGAACTGAAAGAAGAGAGCACATCACACTCCAAGTAACTTAAATTGTTCTAAAAGTAAATGTAAAAGTTACTCAGTCCTAATTTTAGTTGCAAAGAAAAATATATATATATAACATTTGTTTATGCTCACATACAAAGTGAGTGTTGACCAGGCGGCTCCTCCACTATCATTATGCATAGTACAGGACACATTTGTATTCACCAAACAGAAATACCGTGGTGTCGCCATGGTTACCAGTGTAGGGGAGGCCGATCAAGCTCCAGAGTGTCGTAGATTGCTAATAGAAGCCTGGGGCAGTTGAGTTTAACAACTTCACAGTGGGAGGTCTTGTGGGAGAAGGAAGTATAATGCATAGAGTTAAATTAACATAGAACTCTGAGTGTATGGAGAACCAAAAATGGCATAATTGGAGATAAATAAATACAATACATGGTGAATAAAAAAATTAAAAAATAAATAAATCCATTTACACATTTATGCACATATTCTGGATCTTAAACCGGTAAAATATGCTTGTTTTTACTTTTTTTTTTTTTCATTTATTTATGCGAAAATGTATTTTTTTTTAAAACATAATAAATAATAAATACATTTTAATATATTTTCTTTTAAAACTATACTTTTTTTTTTTTTTTGGACAATTATTTTTTACTCATTTATTTAATTTTTGCATGTACTTATTTACACATTTATTTATCTTTACTTTTATTTATTTTTACCTTTATTTATTTTTTACATTTATTTATTTAAACATTTATTCTTTTCCACTTTTCTTTGTCACTTGAATGCAAATGAGTGGGCGGGGCTGACTGTGACTGACAGAACGTTGGGCAGCTGCTTCTATTTGGGACACTGCTACTTCAACGACTATTACTACTTCAACTACTACTTCAACTACTACTACTACTACTACTACTACTACTACTACCACTACTTCCAATACTACTACTAGTACTAGAATTTGAAACAATAGTATCTGCAGCCATAGTAGTATTTAGAGTAGTAGTAGTTGTAGTATATAGACAAGTAGTAGTATTTAAAGTAGTAGTAGTAGTAAAACAAACTAAATCAAATCGTCTTTGTCCCAAAACCAGTAAGACCACTCTTGTCCCAGTCTACAGCAGGTCAAAGAACCGAATGGGGGACATGCGGGTGTGCCTAGTAATGTAGCATTAGCAATAAAACTTGTAGCTGAAATCGCTAATAAAAACATCTAATCTCATCTAATTTACGCAGAGCATTTCATTTTCAGACACGCTAGGAATTGCGGTGTATACAAGTTATTTGCTCTCCATAGCACAAATAAACACACTGAAGCTCTGATATTTTTTACTTTAACTTAAATGTAGCAGACCAAAATAATGAAACTAAACAAGCTAGTCCGTGATAGAGGGAGAGTAGTTTGTCATTGCTGATCTGACACAAGTGAGTTAATGTCCAAACACATGTCTAAAATGTGCCTGGCTGTTTCTTACCCTGTGCAGTTGAACGCCTCTCCTATTCTGCTGCTAGTGTGATCGGGCTGAGCTGCACCGGCTTCTCCAGACGTATTGTTGAGGTCTGGGAGATTCGATTCAAGACACCTCAATCGTAGTTTTTAGATGCGTTTTCAAAATTGAGATTAAATTGTGGCCTAGTAAAGGGGCAGACGATAAAAATCTGCCCCCCAAATCTGAATCTTGAATTTTGAATCCTGTCCAGTACTTTAAAGGAAACATATGATGCATTCTCGTGGATTCAGTTCTCCTCTAAACATGCTTTTGGTCATTTTGGGATAAGCATTTTCTTTTTTCTAACTCAAAATAATGTCTACATTTGGAAAACACACACATATAACAACACCACTGTTTCCAATGAGGTATTTAGGCGTTAGAGCTCCCTCTGCTGTCAGCAACGAGAATGAACAACCATGAAATAAACACATTAAGTCCTTACAGAACGTGAACGCTATGCTAATAAGAGCCCTGCGCTAGTTGTGAACACAATTTGACCGAGTCCGGAGATGGTTTATTGGCTTAAAAACTCTATTTTTATCTGTGACATAACTTAATAAGCAAACTGCGAATGGAGCATTTTTGAGGCTCAGGGAAGACGACTTTGGATTAATGGATTAATGAAACAAGCGTGAGTGAAGCAAAAATACAACTCCAGGTATGTGTTTGATGAAGGAACAAAATATAACATGGTTAAAAGAGTTTAAAAAAAGTCATTTTTTTGTGCTCATTAAGTATTTATTTTATCTATTTATTTAATTAATTATTTTATATCAACATTAATTCTAGTTTCAGTTGATCCCAAACGCATCAGATCAAAACAGGTACAAGAAATAGCATCTGCCACTTATATTTGTCCTTTTTCTGATCAGACACTTTATATTTAGATACAGCTCTGTAATGAAGGGCTTATAACCACAACTCATGCTCCTTTGTACAATTCCAGTATCTGTACATACTGTGAAAAAGTACTTTGTCACCACTCCCACAGGGGGGCAGCAGTTGCTCAGTCGGTTGCTCAGTGCTCGTCCTGTCAGTAGTTCTAATCCCGCTTCTGACATAAGCATCATTAATAGAACGGTCAAATCCACAGGCCCACAGGTTGGCAGTGCGATTCCAGCTCTCACAGATGAATAATGTTGTTGTGTCCTTGAGCAAGACACCTAGAGGAACTATATGTAAGATTTTGATTTTAAATTCCATAAACTTGACCTATCTGTGTCCCCGAATTTCAAATATAGCTTTTACTGATAACTGTAACACTGATTTATTGTAAATTACAAAACATTGGAGATGATGGCCAAGTTATGTTACCGTTTGGTGTTTTGATTATCCAATCAGAAAGCAGAATAAGTCTCACATGAGGCTCATTTGGGTTGCCAGATTGAATGCTGAAATCCAGGTGGTTTAAATGTAGAAGGACTCTCTCTGATCTGAACGGTCACTACCTAAACCCCAGCACATGCAGCCAATCATCAGTCAGTTGTAGTGCAGCCTCTGCAGCTCAGTGAGTGAATTCTGGAGGTTCTGAGCTTTCACATGAGGCCTGTCCATGTACTGAGAATGAGAAAAACTTGTATCTGTCGTCTATCTGCAGCTCAAGGCGCTGGTAACCTACAGTAACCTACAGTCCCTTTAACGTGCCTTGTCTCTGTACGTTAATGTATGGGTTTGTGCGTGAACGGGTAGAAAAGCTATATAAATGTGTGACCATTTACCAGCCCAGAAATATGCTTTCTGCACAGACAGTACAGTAGAGCAGGCGAGTGCGTCCATTTCCCTCTTCTGTTTACTCGATACACAACATCCGCGCCCCAGCCGTGCCCCATCCGCGCCCCAACCGTGCCCCGTAGTGCCTGAATAATTGGTGCGATGGGAGATATCTGAATAGAGCAGCGGTGGATTGAGCCTCATTTGCATGGCACAAGTCCTATGTTTAGTTCAGGTAACGCGTCTGTTCTACTCTCCCTGTTAAGAGTTCTGTTTCCACCGTCACTCTGGCAGTTCATCTGATTCAGACCAACGTTATGAGCAGCTCCAAATCCAGAGCCGCTTCCCAGGCAAACTGAAGTCTCCAAAATAGATGCATTTTAAGTAAGTGACTGACTCTGGCTAACTTTAGGTCGATTTCTGCAGTGATAATGGGGTCTGGCTGTAGTCCAAAGCTTTAATGAAGAGAAGGATGGCAAATATATATCCATTTGGCCAAGGGAGCTTCATTGGATTTGTTTAATAAAGACACAGTATGATATTCTCTGGTATAATTGAGACATTTGTAGACAATCATTTTACATTTGGTTAATAAAGAAACTAATTGCTAACTTGCGTGGAAATTAAACGCTCAATCCATTTAAAATGCTACAAAACTGTGTAAATGGTGTTTGAACAGCCTTATCTACTGGGGGCAACAGTAGCTCAATTGGTAGAGTGTTTGTCCACTGATCCGAAGGTTGGCGGTTTGAATCCCGCTCTCGACATGAACATCAGTGGCATCTGTAGTTTCCAGTAGTTGGTGACATCACAAAAGACTACCCTGATAAACAGACAGTTGTTTCTGATTACAAACACCTGGCTGCAGGGGCGGAGTTTGA
Organism: Periophthalmodon schlosseri; assembly: GCA_000787095.1. Classification (NCBI taxonomy): domain Eukaryota; kingdom Metazoa; phylum Chordata; class Actinopteri; order Gobiiformes; family Gobiidae; genus Periophthalmodon; species Periophthalmodon schlosseri. The sequence continues at coordinate 94,638 of KN482473.1, read as the reverse complement.
AGTGTGGATACCTGATAGACCAATCACACAGTTCCTCATATGTCCAGACCCCGCCCCTCCTCCACCCTCACTCTTTTCTACTCCCGAAGTTGTCTGCTGCATTTGAAATGTGGTTGTGTTTAGTCCCACTTTAATGTAAAAGGTTCTTGTCATAAACCTTTCTGGCTTTCTTGTCTATGGAGAGTTGTTCAGAAGATAAAGAGGAGGCAGATACTTTAGTGGTTAAAAGTGTCTGTGTTTGAGCATAAAGAGGAGAATTGAATCTTCATCCAACCAAAAGCACATGAACGCGCAAAGATCAGAGGTGACACAGGTCGGGTGAACGAGCACCGCTCTCGAAGAAATCTCCCATCCCAACTGCCCGACATGCAGATTAATGTGGCATGTCCCTGTAATCGAATGATCAGCAGACGTGTGTTTATCGTGAGCAGGTGATCACAACTCATAGCCCTCTGAACTCTGCAGGGCACAGAGGCCACATTTAAATCACACAGTGTATGTCCATATACCATCTTTAATACCTCATTAAGTAATATGTAATGTGTAATATGTAACATGAACATAAGCCTTACTAAAGGCTTTCAGTGGCTGTGCCTGTCTGTATCTAATTATAAAGCGTTTTATCTTCTGAAATTCAGGAAGTGCACTGTCAGCATGCTAGTTCTCCGATCTGGCCTTGTTGTGAAAAGCGCTCGCAAACTCCTCGTTTTGACTAATTAGGATGCTAGGCATGCATAAGGTAATTGAGGAATAACTTTGGAACTTTGAAAACTGTTGAGTAGTAGCAAAATCAGCTAGTTTTTCCCCACATTTTGAAGACAGTAAAAATCAGGTACAGCGCCTTTAATCAACGTTGATAGTAACAGATATTGCAGGGCTGTCATTCACAATGAGACTCACGCATTTGAGTGTCCTCACACGCTCTCACGCCACTCTCCTGGTATCTAAAAAAAAGTCTGACCCATATAAACTGGTCATAAACTGTTAATGCGGATCAAGACAGGTTCTGTCATTGGATTTGGCTGGTGTGGGCAAAGTCATATTTGCTTATCTGGGCCAAACTTCAGTTAAGTTAATTAATAACGTGGCCTGAGTAAAAATAAGAGGCCCAGGTGCCTTGTACCTCCTTTAGAGAGATTCTTTAGTCAGCCTGACAACCTGTTAAAATGCACCAATATGCAGGAAATACAGGCTATTTTAATGAAAATCTGGGAATTTTATAGGGTACATTAATCTCTCTCTCGCTTTCATGAATTATTATTCAATTATTTTGCTGGACACGTGACTTTTCACTTTAAAACATTGTAGATTGTAGACTGCTGCTTAAATCTTGTTGAACCTGGTGTGAAATTATACACCATACTGTGCCACCCCAGTGAAAACGTGTGTACATCCACTGACAGTAAAGATAAAACCCAACCACGATTGGGACCCGTTGAAATCCCACTTCAAGCTTTGGTGAAAAGTTGGCAGCCCTGTATTGTAAAAGAGTGACAAAATATTCTGACATTTACTAATATTTTGAAGTCACATAATTTCTTGACCATTTTTGGCTACTCTACCCACCTCTGATTACATTGCTTATTTGATCCATTGACCTTTCGGGAACTCTCCAATGTAAACACAGTCTATAAACCCGCGGTCTCCAAATGCAAATGGTTCCACCTGACCTCTCGTCCTCTCCCTTGGCGTCACTTTTAATCAAACTCATAAAAGCGCACAAACCAATCATCTAATGTGGTTTTGGCCTGGCCTCCTATCTGCCCCGGTCACTCGGACATCTTCCAAGCCCATTTTAGACACGTCACACTGGCTGCTTTTCATTAGCTCATAAACACTCCCTCACTCTCCCCTGGCCTTCTGGACTCTGTCACGGCAGCTGTTGACACACCGACCGCTAACCACTCTGCCGCTTTTGGCTCGGAAGCAGACAGGTCGCGGCCAGCTTTGATTGTTCTCCGCGGACAGCCAAATGTCAGTTGTTAAAGGAGTGGAGCTATGACGCTTTGGGTGGTTGTGAATCAGAGTTCACCCATCAACCGAAATGTGATTATGCCCTTGAGCAAAACACTATCTTCATCTTGTAAATCTGAAGGTGCATTGTGTAACTTTTCTGGAGGGTCTGTCACCTGCTTGTCTCCATAGAGATGCTATTGCTGTGGTATTTAACGTAACCCCATGAAGACAAGCAGATAAGGTTGGCAGAAGTATCGAAAATCAGGTACTAACCGATACTAAAACTGGTATCGAAACTAGAAACTGATTTGAGCGGGTGGCAACACTAAAAAAGTCACATTCACGGGACAGAAATGAACCTTTTCTGAATAGCTTTAGAATGATCTTGAGCTGTATCAGAACACGTGTAAAACCACATAGACTAGTATACGTCACATGGTAATATAGTATCAAGTCTATTTCTTAGTATTGAAATTGAGTTTGAAATTTTAGTATCGTGACAACAATACAAGCAGATGACACTACCAGTCCACGTTACCAGTTAGGTGCATTGTGTAACTTTTCTGGAGGGTCTGTCACCTGCTTGTCTCCATAGAGATGCTATTGCTGTGGTATTTAACGTAACCCCATGAAGACAAGCAGATAAGGTTGGCAGAAAATCGAAAATCAGGTACTAATCGATAAGAAAACTGATATCGAAACTAGAAACTGATTTGAGCGGGTGGCAACACTAAAAAAGTCACATTCACGGGACAGAAATGAACCTTTTCTGAATAGCTTTAGAATGATCTTGAGCTGTATCAGAACACGTGTAAAACCACATAGACTAGTATACGTCACATGGTAATATAGTATCAAGTCTATTTCTTAGTATTGAAATTGAGTTTGAAATTTTAGTATCGTGACAACAATACAAGCAGATGACACTACCAGTCCACGTTACCAGTTAGATTTGTGGAGAGGCGATCCCGCTCACAGTAAGAACGCATGTTTTTCAAAGCAATAAAAACACCTTCAACTGAATATACATGTAAAATAGATTAGCTTAATGCTACACTGTTTTCCTGGGATCTAGAATACACCCTTCTTCAATACAAAGATAAAGGCAACACTAAAAAAGTCACATTCACGGGACAGAAATGAACCTTTCCTGAATAGCTTTAGAATGATCTCACACATGGTCACATGGTAATATAGTATCGAGTCTGTTTCTTAGTATTGAAATTGACATGCATGGTCCGTCTGTATCGTAAAAAAATAAAGGAAGAAATATCACAGGAGGCTGAAAAACATGGCGGATTCCTGCAGAATCGATGAGCGAAGGATGAAACTCTGAGATAAAATTTATTTTATTTGTAAATGATATGTGACCAATGTGACGTAGTGGAGGACCTGGGGACCAGACCGATGTCAATCTGTATAAAAAATACAGATATATCATTATAGGCTTACCAGGCTACTACACTGTGGAAACAAACTCAATATCGATAGTAAGAAATATAGATTTGATACTCAATACCGATTCCGACACCAAAATGATAATTAAAAACACTCTTTATTTAGCCAATAACATGTGATTTGCAACATAAATAATAGTACTTTCTGTGTAATCCCTCAGTTGTCCAGGTAGGTTCCATAGTGGTCCTTGGACATGTACTAGTCTATGTGTCTTATACTTGTTTGACACAGCTTCAAGATCATTCTAAAGCTGTTCATAAAAGGTTAATTTCTGTCGTGTGAATGTGCTTTTTTTTTTAGCATCAATGCTTGTTCAATTGTCTAGTTTCGATACTAGTTTTAGCATATAGTATATCGATACTTCTAACAACCCGTAGTGCACCTTTAAGTATTTGAGGGATTGTTTGGCGTTGACGTGCCGACCGCTAACCACTCTGCTGCTTTTGGCCCGGAAACAGACAGGTCGCAGCCAGCTATGATTGTTCTCCGCGGACAGCCAAATGTCAGCGTGAGTGCTCTCCGTGGCCAAAACGCACTCGGAGCTAATTGACATGCTAATTTTCATGTGGCCGAGTGCGTTCCAGCTCAGAGAGGGATGAGAGTGGGGCTGTGATGGTGTGATGGCCTGTCCACCTCCGTGAGTGGGGCGGCGAGTCAGAGCCAACGGATATTTTTGTCATTTGGAAATTAGTACCAAGCCAGAGAGTTTGCGTGTGATGCATATGAATTATTTCCTCTGATTTTTTTTTTTTTTAATGTCACATTCTGTTGTTAAAGGAGTGGGGCAAGGAGGGTTTGGGTGGTTGTGGATCACTGAGAGTTAACTCCTGCAATGTGATTATTCCCTTAAGCAAAGCTATCCCCATCTTGTAAATTTAAGTATTTGGTGGATTGTTTGGTGTTGGATTGAAAATCTGTGTAATCCCACAGTCGTCCAGGTCTGATCCACAGCAAATGAAAAATATAAAATCTGTCAACTGAACAAAAAGATGTAGGAGTGAAGATGTTTGGCTGCTCATACAAGCCGCTTCTTCAGTTCTGGTCAGATTACTGGTGGACACTGCCTTATATCTACTACTAGCATAGTCATTCAGGCCCCTAATGAGTGATTTCACATGCTAACCTATGCTAAGTAGGACTCAGGCACAGTGCACACTTAGGGTATCACAATAGACCTCGCCTACAAACAGAAACTGTAAACAATAGGTGTTTTGAGTTTCAGTGTAGCTAGCTATGTTTTATAAGTTTAACTCCTGTCCCTTTGCTCCCCGTGTTAAGTCACTCCCCCTTCAGAGCGCTGTCACAACACAGCATCAGCGTGCATCCCTCTAATGAAACCACTGCAGATTGTATCAGGTTTGTCAAGTTGCTGTGTACAGTTTTGCATCATGTTTTTGTATATTTATGGAGAATTGTCGTGTGGGAGCATGAGTGACGTAGGCTTGTGGGCACAGAATATTACAACAAACCGTAAGGAGGGTTCAAATAGGGCCTGGGAGGGATTGCTAAAATAGTCAAACATGCATAGAAGACATCTAAAACCTCTTCAGGCATGTTTTTGATGAGGGAACAACGTTATAACATGGTAGAAAGCAAAAAACAAGGTATTATGGGAAAAGATTTAGCATAATACTCCCTCTTTAACATAGCTAGTGCCAGATTGATCTGTGTAGCACTCTGAGTGAAGTTCTACACATTAATCTGGAACGGCTCACGTTGATATCGTTCGCGAAAAGGGGGGACTCTCAGTGGAGTTTGAGGCAATCACAGTAGAAAATTTACATGCTTTGATATTAAAACTGTTTTTAGGCTAAACAAATGTGTAGCATACCTTCAGTTTTATATGCTCACTACCTTGTTAGCAAGTATTAATAAAATGTTTTGACAGAAAATATACAGTTTCTGCTCCACACCAAAAGTTGTGTCAAACTTATCAGCCTGGAGCAGTGGATTGCTAAGCAAGATGGATTGGATAAATTTTGTATAACTTCTTCTCACGTGCATTTCTCTGCTTGGTTAATCTGCCTGGAAATCCCATCCATCGAAATTGTGGAGACTGGACTTAATCCCAGACTACACATTTCTGTAAAGTATAGGAAAAGCTTGTAGTCTTGGCTGGTCAGGCAGGTTCTCTGTATGTCCCTGGATGTTTCAGTTTCCTCTCTCTAAGGACTACCTCTATGAAGCTCAGTGGGACAATCCTGGTTTAAAATAAATACAGTAACAGACTGCCCACAGCTGCTTGCTCTGGCTGGCTCATTCAACTCCCACACCTACTTATTATGCATTTCTTTGGTTTCAGTATCACACCACTACTAAAAAACACACACACGCACACACAAATGAAAAGTAACCCAGGTGGCAAATCCTGTCAAATACATACTGTTCTCTCTATATGCACCTTAGCCTATTTGTAATAATGCCAGTTAAACCAATCATTGTTACACTCCCTGTGACGTCACTGAATCACGTGATGCAGCTCGGCCGATCGCGTAAGATTATTATGCCACTGTGATTCAGTTTGAGTTATTTGCTGTTGGAAGCCGGTTGATGGTCAAGCTGCAAGAGCCTTCTACCATGTCCCAATCTGAGTTAAAAGGGCTTGCGTGTAGTCTGCGGAATCTGGCCAGGTTTTTTAACCTACAGCCTACAGAGCCTACCTGAACTGAGAGAATGGCAGAGTCTCACCTCTCCTGCCGGGCCAGTAGGGGGCTCTATGCAGCCCACAAACCTCTCCCAACGCACCCACATTGCCCAATGCTCACTGACTCTCACAAACTCTTGCTGCTCTTACCTCTCTCTAGATAAACGGTCAATGTTTTTGTGTTGCTGATTGCACTACTTATAGCTGGACATTTACTACACTGCCTGACCAAAAAATAGTCGCCACCAAAAAAAAAAGGTCACATTCTCTAATATTTCGTTGGACGCCTTTAGCTTTGATTACAGCGTTCACTGTGGCATTGTTTCGATAAGCTTCTGCAATGTCACAAGATTTATTTCCATCCAGTGTTGTATTAATTTTTCACCAAGATCTTGCATTGATGATGGTAGAGTCTGACGCTGCGCAAAGCCTTCTCCAGCACATCCCAAAGATTCTCAATGGGGTTAAGGTCTGGACTCTGGTGGCCAATCCATGTGTGAAAATGACATCTCACGCTCCCTGAACCACTCTTTCACAATTTGAGCCCGATGAATCCTGGCATTGTCATCTTGGAATATGCCCGTGCCATCAGGGAAGAAGAAATCCATTGATGGAATAACCTGGTCATTTAGTATATTCAGGTAGTCAGCTACTTTGAGCACATACTGTTGCTGAGCCTAGACCTGAACAACTGCAGCAACCCCAACCTATTTGCTCAGTTAAATCCAGGTGGCGACTTTTTTTTTGGCCAGGCAGTGTATTTTCTATAATATATGGCACCAATACAAAGGCAAATTCAGTCTTCTGCCATTCCCTCTTAGAGCTGAATTCTAGTCTTCTGGTCACTGGCTTATTACTCACCTATTACAACTTTATGTATCACTGTGTCTGGTTTATTCTAGTGCCCCATTGCATTTGTACTATATTCAGTGACACAGTTGCTATCTTTGGTTGAACAGGATGTATTGGTGAGATGCAAGGTGATTCAAGGTCCTAAAATAATGCTTTTGAAACTGTTTTTAAGATAGAGCCAGTTCAGTTTGCATGACTAATAAAATGTATGAGGAAGCGAGGCAGTTTTGTCAGTTACAAATGACAAAAAGGACTGAAGCTACTGGTGCACTGAGGAGTGAAGTGTTATAGGCTACGCAAAGCAAAAAATAACAGTTACTATCTAGAACAAAACATAATCAGAATGAGTCTGGTAAATGCGAAGATACTTTAAAGAGGGGTGGTAGAAGAAGGTATTACGCAAAATTGACTTCTTGGAGCTTTCTACCATCCTCATCAAAAACATGCCTGTAATTTAGTGATCTCTCCCGGGCACTATTTGAACCCTCCAAGATCCTGTGCAATGCTCAGCCCACAGTCCTGCTCCCGCATGGCAATTTTCCATGGATTTACAAAAGCATGATACAAAACAATACACTACAACTTCTCAAACTTGATGCGATGTGCGGTAGTTAGCGGAATGCGAGCTGATTAAGTTGTGATAGTGCTCTGAAGGGGGAGCGACTTAGCGTGAAGAGCAAAGGGAGGGGGGACTGAAAATGCTATATTCACCGAAAACAAGGTATTAACACGTTTAATTAGTTTCAGTTTCGTTTTGACGGCTCTGAGTCCTCCCTCCCTTCGCTCTCCGCACTTCGTCTTCAGAGCGCTATCACAAAACAATCAGCTAGCGGCCTGCTAATGAAACTACTGCACATCGCCTCAGGTTTGTGAAGTTGTAGTGTATTGCTTCGTATCATTCTTACTGCAGGGTTTGTGTAGCGCTCGGGAGAGATTGCTAGACGAGTGACATCTAAAACCTCTTCAGGCGTGTTTTTGATGAAACTCCAAAAGTCTAAAAAGTTGATGCATTTCAGAAATAGATCACATGTGTAAAAGTTTAGTTAAGTTTCTATATTTGCAGAATATAGCACCTTTAACCATCACCAACAACCATTTAACACCCACAGTTTATTGATTGACATATCCCAGATTCCTATGAACTTTGCAATTTTATTTGGCAATGCAAAAACTTGGCAACTCACTTTTGAGTCATGGCCAGTTGGAAATCACTACTGTAAGGTTAAAGTATGTTTGAAACTTGATATTCTACTGGTGTTTACAAAGTCATTTTCATAAATCTATGTTGTACTCCTACAGCCTATTAGCATGCAGCTAGCACAGCTCCAAGCAGTGTGCATACGATTTGCGACCCAATACACACCCCACGCGTCTATATTTGACATCATAACAACGCTGATGATTTTATGATCCACTCCGCACCTGCACTTGTTATAAATCTCAAAATAAAAAATACTTTCGTTGCCAAATTCTCTCAGACTAGACAACCGCTCCGTCTCGCTGATAAGTTGCTCTCCATATTCAGGCTTTTGACAGTTCAATTTACCGTCGTTTCTTTCGCAGATTATCCCGCGCGCCGTGTGATCGTCAAAACAGAGCTCCCTGAAAGATTGCCTGCCCGGAAACGCATTATAAATCTCTACTAAAGAAGCCGCGAAGAGCCATTCATTGAAGGGGTGATAGGACCGCGGCACGCACAGTCGGCCCAGCGCTGATGGATCTGCCCGGGAACGTTGTTATGGAGAAGGCTGCGCGTATATCGATTATCTATATCACTACGGAGTCTTCTGGAAGATGCAATAAAACACGTGTTGCCAAACAGTGCTACAGAGTTATATTAGAAACAAGAGTGCTCGATAATGGCAAATGGATCGGCGTCGTGTTATCCTGGTTTTACCTTTTATTAATCGATTCTAGTCCAGATCAGTGCTTGTCAGGTTATGCATTATATGGTAAAAGCTGCCAAATAAGAAATAAACGTGACTGTAATATTGTATTTATGCATGTTACAAAGCATTTTCTTGGGTGTATCAGGGTCTCTGGTTTTCTTTTAAACAGACACATTGTAGCAAAGAACCATGGGTAACCTGACACTATTCCAGGCACTTGAATCTCTGTCGTAGAGCACTTTCACAACACCAACAAATAAGTAGGAAACAACTAACTGACACTATCAACGACTGTTGTTTCTGTGTCATGGTGCAATATCACAGCGGTAGAAAGGGCTAAGTAGGCGGAGCTAAAAGTTAACACAAAAATATCTTCCTGATTCATGGTTTTAAGTCAGGTACAGCACCTTTAACGCAGATCTGTTATGCAAAATCGACTTTTCAGAGCTTTTAACCATGTTATAGTTGTTTCCCCTCACCACTTACTCACCTGAAGTTCTATTTGGGGTGATCTGTGCATGTCTGAGCAATCTGTAATCGTATTTTCAAGGCGCCACATTGCTGATCAACCCCCGTTTTCACCGCCACTGGCATACGCCCACTGCTCTGTACTTACTTCGTTCTCCAATTTTATTTTCAGAATCGGTGACACGTTTAGGATTGGGCAGAGTCGAGCAGTCATTTTGGTACAAATGAAAAAAAAAAAATCCACGGGTACCTAGTGTGATGTGCAGCTATCCATCGGAGGCGCCGACAGCTGCACGGCTCTTTGTTGTGATGATGTTACGCCAGACTTGTCTCTTTTATTAAATCGTTTTAGATGAATATTGAGATTTAAAATGTGCAAATTATAACACCATAACAGGTGTCATAGATTATTACTGTATAGCAGACTCCAGCACAGCATGTCTTCTTTAAATGAGGAGAAGTAGAATTGAGTATTGAGCGCAAGATTGTTCAGAAAAATAAGCTAGCTCATACCATGACTGCAACTACAACCAATTAAAGTGCAGTTACACAGGCTAAGTATCACTGCTTGTTAATGACAGAACAATTTAAAGGTATACTGTGTAACATTTCTGGTGGACTGTATGCCAAATGCTTGTTTCTATGCAGATGATATGCATTCATGTGCTGCCAAGAATGGTCCACTGTGCGGCATTAAACCTAATTTACATTTATTCTGTTAGGCTTGTGTGCTGAGCAATGAACAGAATCTGACAGCTAAACATAAGGAGAGTTTGAATAGAGCCCGGGAGAGATCGCTAAATTACTCAAACATGCGTGGATGACATCTAAAACCTCTTCAGGCATGTTTTTGATGGGGGAATAACATTATGGCAGAAAGCTAAAAAATAATAGATTTTACATAATGCCCCCTCTTTAATGATTGGACAATATAAAATATACTTGTTTCTGTGTTACAGCTTTGTCTGGAATGTATTGCATTAAACTTCAATCTTGCAAGTGGTGTTTTGACTTGCTATATATATATATACACTGAATAACAGGCATTCATCTACACAGATCTGACCTGCAACTTGGCCTGATGACACTATCCACATTGTTGCTATGGAGATGCATAAAATTCAAAGCAATAATTAGAAATTGGACCATGTCTGTACAAGATATTTCATACATTAGAAGTACACCATGATTGCAATTACAATCAGTTATCGTGAAGTTGAGAGCCGCCAATTGTAACTGACTGGACAATTTAAAAGTGCACGCATTATGCAACTTTTCTGCTTCTTGCCACAGAGATGTTATTGCTTTGTCTGGAATGCTCCACATAGTATTATACATATTGTGCATTTATTCCATTTTTGTTGCTCAAAAATACCTTGAAAAACATGCACTCTTACTGTGAGCGGGCTCGCATTGCCACAGATCTGACCTGCTGGAGATAGAAGTGTTGAATGCCATACTCTGGAGCATTCAGGGAACAGCAATAACATCTGTATGGAGACAAGCAGGTGGCAAACCCATCACCAGAAAAGTTACAATATCTGTGGGTTATCTATATGACTTGCCTAATAGTGGTACAGAGTTACATTAGAAACCAGGGCATTTGAAGCGGTGTAGGTGTTATCCTTTTACCTTTTGCAGACATGGTTGTATGGTTTTATTTATTTGGATCCCCATTAGCAACAGCAAAACTATTCTATTCAGACATGTTTGGGGTCGGTAAATCCATGGTGAGATATGAAAATGATGTCTTATTGTATAGGTGCAGTGTTAAATGATGAGAAATGTACAATTGTTCAGAACAATAAGCTCACAGCATCACTGCACGTACAGTCAATGACAGTGCAGTTACATCGGCTGATTGTTAATGACTGGACAGTTCAAAGGTGCTCGGTGTCACTTCTATGGTGGCGGGTGACAATTGATTTTCTCCATACAGCTGTTATTGCTTAGCCTGGAATGTTACACTTTATGGCATTAAACTTCTGTCTTACATGTATTCAGTTAGAGGTTGCTATATTCACACCTTGAGTATGACCTGTAACTACACAGATCTGACCTGTAACTTGTCTGGTGGTGTTTCACTTCATTCAGTTCATATAGATAATGTTCAAGGCAAAGCAATAGCATTTCCTTTAAGACAAACTGGCAAATCCTCCACCTGAAATGTTACTTATGTCAACATGTTAGTAGCATACAATTATTGCATTTGTTCATCAATTACAATGCAGTTACAAAAGACAACATCTATTATTACTGATTGGACAGTTGCATATATCATGGAACTTTTCTGTTTCTGTGCAATAAGTGTCCACAATTGAACTGTGTTGATTCAACACAGCCTTTTTTTCAGTGTTTTTACTGTGAGCGGGGTCACTCTCCAAAGATCTGACCTGTAACATGGCCTGGTGGTGTCACCTGCTTGTCTCCATGGAGATGGATGGGTGTAATTCCATACTGTGGAACATTCTCGGCAAAGCAATAACATCTCTATGAAGAAAAGCAGGTGATGGACCCATCACTAGACGTCTTGCTCAAAGACACAACAACAGTATGCACTGATGGGAGCCGGGATTGAACCACTGCAGATCTTTTGGATTGCTGAGCCACTTTTATCCATGTGCAAGGCACTTTGGATGTTTTATGATTGTTGTGGTCAGGATTGGTAGTACTCAGTTACATTTACTTTTTAAAGAAATTGTACTTTTCTGAGTTCTTTTCTAGCAGCATACTTTTACTCCTACATATTACTCCTTAATATTTTTATTGAGGTGACAGTACTCTTACTTGAGTAAAAGTTTTAGTTGCTCTTCCCACTATGAGTAATTCTATAAGTAACTATATGAGTCTAATTCATTGCTAAGTTATTGGCAAAGATCAAATCTGGGGATAGAAAAACCGCTGGAAGAGGAGTAGGAAGAGTATGTGCTTTGAGTATCAAGTAGATGATGCAAAAATATTGTATCTTACACTGTGAACCTTTATAGAACCAAATTGCATCATCTCACCTATTATTTGTTCTGATTGCTATATTCCGTTTAAACATACTGAAAAGTCTGTAGTCTATTTTTGACCCGTTGTGTTCGTATCTTTCCCCGCGGTGGGAAAGATATGAACACAACCGGCCTTGGTTCTGCCCCTGTCCTCCTCTCTTCTCTCTCTCTCAACTCCAGCTCAGCTCACCTGCAGCAGTGACGTACAGACTCTGACAGATCCGCATGAAGGAGCCCCATCGCCAGGCGCTCCCTTCGCCCCCTTCACCCCTCCTCCGCACTTTGGTCTCCGCCCGGCTCTTCACGGGGAAGCTTCCGTTTTATTTCTCGCCTTTGAGCAGAGGAGGAATCGACAGCAGGGATCAGTGAGGAGAGGTTGTGATGTGTGATTTTAAGGAACGAAAGTGTAGCTAGTACAATAGTAAGAAGTAAGAAAAGTATGGGAGTTATTTAAAGCTGTACTGTGAAACTTTTCAGGTGGTGGGTCTCGCAGCTGCTTGTCTTCAGTGAGATGCGATTTCTTTGCCTGGAATGTTCCGCAGTATGACATTAGATGTGTCTATCTTCAAAACGGACAAGCAGTTGATGCCACAGTGACACGTTACAGGTCCAATCTGTGGATAGGCGAGTCTACTCTCTGTAAGAATGTTCGTTTTTTTAAAGGTACCTTGGGCAATAGATTTAATTATTGTACCCATTTTTTTCCCCACGTATTTGAGTAAAACTTGTCTTCTCTCTGTACAGATATACTGTATAAACATCTCTTGAGGTCAAAATAAGTCCAGTGCTTACCGTGTGCATCTAATTATAAAGCATTATATGGTCCAGTAATCAGGAAGTGCGCGTTAGCATACTAAGTGTTGTTCTGCTCTTGCCTCTGAGAGTTGGGAAAAGCGCTTTTAAACTCGTTGCTGTGAATAGTTAGGATGCTCAGAATACACAAGATAAGTGAGGAATAACTTTGGACCACTGCAAACTGTTTAAAATGAAAGGTTCACGGTGCAACATTTCCGCTAGAGGGTCCACCACCTGCTTGTCGACAGTGTGGCGTTAAATGCATCTGTCTCTATGGACACAATGCCTCCCACCACCAACATTAATAAAGTTACATATTGCACCTATAATTATTCTCATAAAATTCTGTACTCTGTATTTTCTGTAGTTCCCGTGGTGCACTGAAACTCGGAATAACAAGCTGTATTGTGCTTGTAATAATAAGAGTTTAAGGTTTGTGAAATACCTTACAGTGCTGTTCACATAACTTGTGCTTTTGGTACAAAGTTAGAGCAGTGGTGAAGGTCTTCTCCATAATCCAGACAAATCAGTACATTTTAATTTCTTAAACACATGCGTAACCCTTGTTTATGGAGCCAAAAATATGACTGTTTCACATGACCTGGATTATGGAGCTGGTCTAACCCTGGACTTATTCATGACTAAACAAAAAATGCGTCTTGCCCCAGTACAGAGATACTGTGTAAGCGGCTTTTGAGGTCTAAATATGTCCACTGTGTGTTGTCTGCATCAAATTATAAAGCGTTTTATCGTTTGAGAACCAGACATGGCGCCGTTAGCATGCTAGTTGTTGTTAGCAATGCTGCGTTGGTAACTTCCGCTCTGGTCTCCGAGAGTTGCGAAAAGCGCTTATAAACTCATCGCGGCGAATGATTAGGATGCTCAGAATGCATAAGGTAAGTGAGGAATAACTAGTTTAAAATGTTTTTCACGTTATTAAGACAGTTAAAATCAGGTCCGGCACCTTTAAAATCAAGATTAAACTGCAGAGCTTCCTGTGTTATCCAAGAGCAATTTCAATTTCAAGTTATTTCTAAGATGAGCTATTCTACCCACCTCGCGTCGTCTGATCAATAAGACAACAATTGCTTTTTAGCCCTACCTAGCATTGACGCTAACTATTCTACCTCATCTATTGATACTTTGCAGTAACATCACGCTTAGGGTGTTGTGCCTGTGTGTTTACGGCGGAACGTTCAGGAGTTACCGCACACATTATCACAAAATAGTGCCAAAAAAGTTTTAAGAGAGTCTGGAAGCTCATGAAAAACACAAAATGGATTTAAACCACATATTTTCAGGAGCCTGAGATCAATACGAGTTTTATAGTCCTGTTTAGGTGTTTGGTTTTCAACAAAAAGGCGACTGAAAAAACATTGGCTAATGCTAGCTAGCTTCTGACTGTAATGTTATTAGAGAGAGACGTGTTTAACAGCACAAATCAACTCACCTGCTGTAGTTCGAGCGAAGTCAGTTCTTTGTGTTAAAACAAAGCTCGGATTAAACTCAAACTTGAGTTGCCAGGGCTTCAGACAGAGCAGAGCCTTCGGTTAGCGTCACACCTCCAGGTAATGTTAGCGACGTGAGCTGCAAAGTATCAATACTGAACCCCTGCACTATTCACAGACGAGCGCTCGCTAACGTTACATCATATTCTCCTGTATCTGATGCTATATCTGCTCTCACTGATGAAACCGTCCTCCAAAAGACCTAATAAAATCAAATGTGTACAAGCTCCAAATTCAAATCCAACTCCCGTCCCACTTAGAGCGGCGCGCA
>KN482473.1:67538-79720 GCA_000787095.1 Periophthalmodon schlosseri | reverse complement strand
GCCTTTAAAGCGAGCGGGCTGAGCGGGTACAAAGGGTGAACAGGTATCAAGCAGACGCGAGGCCCGGCTGCCAGAAATATGACTATTGATTTCCTCTCTTTGATGGAGGCCGTAAAGCACTTCAAAAACGGGGGCCGGTGCGAAGGAGAAATACAATATTATCTCGGGACCTGTCTTGACTCGCGCACCTGCCCTTCTCCGCCATGTAGCTGCGCCTGTCAGGCCAGTGTGCACCTGTCGTGTCGGTCTACACCTGTCACGTCAAACTCTGTTGTCAGTGTGTGGGCAAGATGATACGTAGTGCTACGAAGCGGATGGCATTTCAGTTTGTCATGTAGGAGAGTTGTAACTGATTTGCTTAACTAAAAAAAATACGTTACTTACTTTAAATATTATGCATAATTATACACTTTAAAGGGCCCATATTACGTCATTTTCCGATCTATACATTTTCTGTTATAATGTTGTTTCTTCATCGAAAACAGACCTGGAGTTGTGTTTTGCTTCATTCACACGTGTTTAACACACAAATCCTGCATGTTTAGGCTGCGTTCTTCTCTCAAATAGAAAATACTCCTGTTCCACCTTGTGATGTCATGCGGTAATACAGGAAATGCTCCACTGATGCTAACCGCTTTGTGATTACTCAAACATGTGTGAATGAAACAAAACATAACTCCAGGTATGTTTTTGATGAGGTAACAATGTTCTAACACGGCTAAAAGCTCACAAGAGTCAAATTTACATAATATAGGAGGTTTAAAGGTACATTGTGTAACACCACCTTCTTGTTCCACAGTATGGCTCTGAACACATCCAGACTTTTTTCATCTCGTGCGTTTTTACTCTTCGAGAATACTTTGAAAAGCATGCATTCTTCGCACAACCGGGGCTGCCTCTCGTGGCGGCGTCATCTGCTTGTTGTCATGGAGATTTTAATGCCATGCCGGGGAACGCGCTATAGACGAGGCAATAACGTCTCCTGTCAGCAGAGGGCACAACACTGTCATCCGCTGATGCACTGCAGAGAGGAGTTTTTGAAAGTGAGCTATAAACAATGACGACAAGCTTTCACCTTGCCACACTGTCATATAGCTCAGTTTTATTACATTTTTTGATTTTTATTTGGGATAGATGGGCAGTTTTTAAGACTGAAATCAACCTGGCTTTAAACAAGACTAAAACACGACTAGAACACGACCAAACCTGCCAAACCTGAACAGGTCCAGACTAACCGGGGGTAAAAAAGGACAGACCCGGGATTAAACAGGATTAAAAACAGGACCATGATCGCCTGGCCAGAAGAATGAATTCTCGCAATATTTCTGAGGTCACAAACTCACGAGAATCCATCTGGCCCTGTCCCGCTGTTCCGATTATCCACGCCACCAGTGGTTCAGAGAATGGACCAATCACAGGGCAGCATTAAGGTTTGGACAGAGCCAAAGGTGAAGCACTCAAACGAACCAAAATAACATGGCGGCGCCGACAGATGTACTTCAGCCCGTTTTAGCACAAATACAGACTTTTTGTTTAGTTTGTGAAAAACATGCAGAGGGGAGCACTTCTGCATTTATGAAGGAAATATGTCTCTCATGTTCAGGATTTAACTAAAGTTTGATTTCTCAGCTTGTTCTGCTTCGACCGGTCAGCTTCAAAAATATGTCTGGACGTTGCGCTTTTCCCGGTAGTTCCAGATTAGTAAATGTGTCAAACTCAATTCACGTATCGCACACATACGCGTATCGTTATGGCTTGTGCCAGGTTATGACCGTGACAAAAATAGCTAAACTTGGACAATACAAAATCTACACCAGGAGTAAAATCTGCAACATTCACAATAATTGGACATTAGCTGCACGCGTTCTGCTTTAAACGACAGCCACGGTAAGCTAACCTCTGGCCAAAAAAAGCTCCGAGCCGACCACAGCGCAACCACTACTGTAAAATCAGGCGGTAATCAGAGTACGTGAGCTGGAAATGCAAGACGCTGCCATTAGCACCTCCAGCTCAGCAGTCAAACACAAGCCAAATAATGGTCCGCTGCAGGATTTTAATTGTCTCACAGCAGAGACTCTTTAAGTGGGCACAGACGCACAGAGAGAGAAAGAGAGGGGCTGATGCAACCGAGGGGAAGAGGGTGTCACGAGCTGGAGGGAGCAGAGGCCCGCGTAACAAATTCTGAAGCGTGATTACCGAAAGTGGGACTAAACACCTAAACTCCGCCCACAGCCGCATTTCAGACAGAGCTCCTAAACTGGGCGGTAGCTGGAGAAACTAAAGGTGAGTGTGAAGGGGGAAGGAGGGGCGGGGTCCGGACACGGGGAACGGCGCGATTGGTCTAACAGGTATCCAGACTCCGCCCCTGCAGCCAGGCGTTTGTAAACAGAAACACCGGGCTGTAATTAAGGCAGTCCTGCGTGATATCACCAGCTACTTGAAATTGCAAGGCAGCACAAATTTCGATTTCGGGGGTTTTGACCAGAAAGTTGCAAATTGACCTAAAGTTAACTCTAAAGCAGGATTATCCACCCAAACATGTTCTATTTGTCCAATAGGTCCTGTTCGAACCCTCCTCATGGTTTGCTGTAAGAACATGGTGATCTAAGCTAATTTGTTTTGATATTTGTTCAACGCTTTTATCAAATCTTAACAAAAGGTTCCTCACTAGCAGGGCTGCAATGATGGATCAACTATTCATCATCGTAATTGCTATTTGGGGTAAACGGACTCAAAAAAAAACATACCAAAAGACATTTTATCACGAAGACAGTGGCATTACCAAAAGGTCCAGTATTACGCAAAATTGACTCTTGTGAGCATTTGGTCATGTTATAATGTTGTTACCTCCTCAAAAACATACCTGGAGTTGTGTTTTGTTTCATTCACACATGTTTGAGTAACACTTTATTATTAGTCTGTCTACATCTCCAAACCTCAAAATGCTCTGTTCCACCTTGTGATGTCATCAAGTGATACTTTTAAAGCTATTTTAGCCTCAACTGAACTGATTTACCCTAAAATAAAATACATTAGAATAACTAGAAGTGGTTGCCTTTTTTAGTTTTATTTTCATTTTACCTGTTGTGTGAGATTGCCACAGAAGTTCTCCAATATCTTCTGGCGCTCCAAGAAGCGAAGAAGTTTCAACGAGGCTAAAACTAAAAATAGCTGTAGCTTCAAAGTTTGGTAGTGGAGTGTTTTCAGTTTGAGAGCCTAAATATGCAGGATTTGTGTGTTAAACATGTGTGAATGAAACAAAACACAAGTCCAGGTATGTTTTTGATGAGGAAACAACATTATAACATAGATCAGAAAAGTGCGTGATATGGGCCCTTTAAAACAAAATGTCAATAAGAAGATGATAGAAGATACCATTTTTGATAATACACTTTATTTTGTAAATATTCTCTGTTTAAAAGCTTTCAGTCAGCAAAATGAGGCAAATGCAAGGTACCATAACATTACCATAATATTGCTGGGGTTTGTAAATGTGTCTGGTGTTACACTGGCTCCCTCTTGTGGTGTACAGCAGAAATATGTTTGAAAGCTCTATTGATTCTTAGCCCTTTTATACATTGTAAAGGCATATGAATAACTTCCTGACAAATTTGCAATCTGTTACCATTACGTTTAATGTCATACCAAGGAACATAGTGAAGCACAGTGCGTTTATTGGTCCACCATACTAAGTTCCGCAATGGCTGCAGTCATTTTTATGGTGCCCCAGTCAACACGGCTCAGTCCAAAACGCCTCAAGTCATCGTCATCTTAAAATATGCAGGACATTATCTTTGATTGCTGACTACATTTAACTAAAATGATGTATACAGTGGCTTCTATAAGATTTTACACCACCTACTTCAACATTTCAGACAAGTTGCTCAAACAAACTAAACCAAAAAGTGTATTCAGGCGCTACATGTCATTAATGAATGTTTTTAATTCTCAAATTTCTACACCTATTACTTGCATTAATTAAAAAAAAAAATCCCCAAACCAATTAGGCTTCTCTGCTTTTACACAAACATATTAATCTTGTCTCCAGTAGGTTGGGCTTCTGTAACGACCTGCTTGCTGGTCTCTCCAAACGAGCGCTACAACAGCTGCAGAACATCCAGAACGCTGCTGCTCGGGTCCTGACTAAGTCCTGTGCTCAGGTCTCCGCACTGGCTCCTGTGGCTCAGAGAATAAACTTAAAAGCTGCTCTCCTTGGTTACAAGTCTCTCCATGGTCTTCCCAGGTTATTCCCATCAGTTTCAAGTCCTTTAACACGGTTCTCTTCCAGGTTTCTTGCTTGGTTAATACACAAACGTCTTTGTTTCTGATCTTATCTCTCCAGGTTATTTCAGTAAGTCTTCCGCCACTGCTGTTTGTGCTCAGTTAGAGAAGGTTAATGGATTAAACAAATTAAACGTCTGTTGTTAGTTATAATGCAGTGGTCAGGCTAGCAGTCACCAAGCTGCACCAAACACACACTGGTCAATCAGTTGTAACTTACCATTTTTGTGTGACCTTCACCTAGAACAGAATCGGGCACAGTGGCATCATAAGAGAAGATCCGGCTCTCGGGTCAGGTAGACTGGCTCTGGTGACCGGCTGGGAACCTTAACCGGACGGGCCATTGAGCTAATTGACTTGTTCGGCTGAAGTGTCAATCATCGATCAGGAAATGACCTTCCCAAACGCTTCCCAGAATACACTGTTTTTATTCGTCGTCATAAATTACCGACTGTTTTAGGAGATGTCATTTTGAATCATGTTCTCTTACATTTTTTGAGACAAACATATTTTAGGAATGGCCCAAAAGAAGTCGTTTATTTAGACAAGTGGTTAATAAAACTTGGACTGCTTACAAAATTTGCGAATTGCCTTGAGTGCTCTCAGGCTGTGATGTTGAATCCACCTTATGGCAAAAAAGAGGCTAAATGTTAAGTATAGTGCTCTGATAATGAATAGGTTTATGGGGTGGGGATATGGCGTTAGCTCAGCACTGCAGCCACAGCCCGGGGTAGGTGTAGAAGTCCAGGTGTGAACTTTGTTGTGGAGATCCACTCCAGGAGCTGTGATCTTACCTCCCCTTTGAAGCCCACCAAAGAAATGTTGCTCTCCAAGATGATGTGTGTCTCTGCTGTGGAGTCGTCCTGTGGCGTGCGCCTCTGTTGGACTGTTGTTGTTTGATTGATGTGTCTATGTCTTATATGGTAAATACTGTCAATATCTGCTCCTTGTTTTGTTTTTAGGCCCACATTAACATCTGTCACAGGACTGCAGATGAAAAATAGCCTTACTTCGCTAATTCTGGCATATTTACAAAAATGTTCATTAATTACAGTGGATATTAATATGCGCTGTCCCTGTAATAAATTAAAAATAAATAAATAAATCAATAACAGTGGGTCTTTCACACAATGGCTGTTTTTGGACTATATACCAGTCATTTGGCTCGTCACAGTGCCGGGCTTGGGTCATCACCTGGGTTTCATGCTTTAGTCCACTGTGGTCAGCCCTAGTCCTGCGGGCCCGGCTCAGACCACGCAGTGTCCAGTACTCCGACTATTCTCCTACTATTCCAACTACAATCCAATACCATTCGGATAAGTTGCATTTGTACAGCACATAAACTCTGTATGACTAGCTCCTACTTTAACCTTTGCATGCATTTACCCATCAGGATGTGCAGGGACGCATGCCATCGAAAAAATGTTGGTCTAAAGTCCATCAGAAGTGGCTCCATCTTGTTGACTATACATTTAAATTAATGTAGGAATATACACTTCAATAATAACATGCTGGTTTTAAATATATAGTCATTTGCTTTAGATTTATTTACTTTTTATTTATTTTTAAGTGTCCACTGCCATTATGATAAACATAGAACTGTAAAATGAACTGAATTTTTATCAAATTCTATAGTTTCAAATATTATGAATAAAATTAATATATTTCAGTATGATTTTTTTTTTTTTCTATTTCTTTTTTTTGTATTAAATGGCACTGGTTAAAAGTATATATTGTTGTGAAATCAATATCAAAAGGGAGTTTTTAAAAAAGTATTTGGGGAAAGACTAACTGTGTAGATGTAAATGTAATTTGTAATTAAAGCAAATAAAATCTGGTATTTTCAAAGGATCGACAAAAAATCGGGAAAAACTAAATTATATCAGAAGGAGCACCACACAGCCAATCAGAAAGCCCGCGGTGCATACGGTGCCGTGTACGTGCTGGGTATGTGCACCTCGGCCAAAAAGTGATTTTGTGTCAACATAACTGCAAGTTAAATGGATTCCCACAATGCACCTGGACCCTGATTAGCGCCGTAGAAGCTTGTATGGTTCAGATCTGTGTCAGGACTTTAAACAAGCCATGACTCACAGAGGTAAGAGTGACCAAAATGGGGTCTGAATCAAAAGTTACTCAAGTACACTACCAGTCAGAAGATTGGACACACCTTCTCTTTAAATGTTTTTTTTTTTTTGTTTTTTTTTTGTTTACTACTCCAATTTTACATACATACAGAAATATATGAAGCAAAATATATGGAATTATGTAGTAAAGAGGGGAAAAAAGTTAAATATCTCAACTAATATATATATATATTTTGTTTTATGTCCAAATGCTCATTGTAGCCACCTTTTGCTTTGTTGACAGTTCTGCAAACCCTTGTCTTTCTCTCAAGGAGCTTCATGATGAAGTCTGCAGAAACTGTTTTCACTTCACATATGTGCCTTATCAGGGTCAAGAAATGCAAACATTACAAAGTGATCGAAGTAAAGGGTGTCTATTTTTAATTTCTATCTATTTTTGAGTTCATCTTTTGTTTACATTTGTGCTCATTTCGATGCCTTCAGTGAGAAACTATAAATGATCATGGAAATAAAGAAGAAGCATAAATGAAAAAGTGTGTCTTTTTACTTCTGAATACTACCCAACACACTTTATTCAATCTCTGAACAACAATGTGTCAACCTCACAGCCTTGAATCCTCTCCTATTACAATGTGGATCAGGAGTGTAACAGCAGAGCAGCAGCAGGAGCAGAGCCAGGCCAGTCCTTCACACCAAATGTTCTTCAAATGTTTTTATCCACAGAAACACAGCGAAGACCAAAAGCTTTTAACATTCTTCGTATTAAAGTGTTTGTCTGAGCACAGCGTGGGAGGAACAAGAGAGTGTGAAATGGGTTTGCATGCAAAAACAGAATTCATGGTCTTATGAAAAACAAGTATTGAAAGGTTATAAAGCAAACAAACAAATACATTTAGAGTTATGTAAGTATGTAGTGTTTGGCCATAAAGTAAATAAGTGATGCATTATTTCCATAAATATATGCATTACGGAAAACACAGGAGAGAGTGAGGAGGTAGACTTTACCCTCACACTTAAAGCTCCTTAATAATTTCGTAATTTATTCAGTCACTCCACGCACCACATTCATGCAAGACAATGCGACAATCATCAGACAGCAGAGCAAACCTTGAACGGTGAGAAGAAGTCCTGGGAATTCCTGAAAATACGGTCACATACTGTGCCTTGTCTAATAACTCAC
Organism: Periophthalmodon schlosseri; assembly: GCA_000787095.1. NCBI lineage: Eukaryota > Metazoa > Chordata > Actinopteri > Gobiiformes > Gobiidae > Periophthalmodon > Periophthalmodon schlosseri. The sequence goes on along the minus strand of KN482473.1, from coordinate 72,172 downwards.
TGGGAGACCTTGTGAACAGACAGTGGAGTCGTGAGTTATCACTGACTGAGAAAGTATGACATATTATTGACCACAGGGTGCAACTAAACTCCTTTATACGGAGCCTGAGGAGCACATCTTCACTCGTGGCTGGGAGCACGGCAAAAGTTGGAGAACAGTCGGAACGAGAATATTTCCACATACTCTGTTGGCTGATAGCAGAGGAGTAGTGACAAATGTATTTAGATTCCTTAATAAATGTAGATCATGTCAGCAGAAAACAGGGCCCTCCCTCATTGGAGATCCAGCAACTGCACAAAAAGGCTCTTGGCCCACTGCTTATCTGCCTTTTATATAATTTAAAGGTCTGGGGTGGATCACTAAAGCACAGTCAGTCCTGCTGCTACTGCTCCTCTGCTCAAATCTCTCACTTGTGTTGCCTGCTCTGCTTCTGCGCTGATTCTTGTTCAGTTCAGTTCAGTTGTTCAGTGTTAACCAGTTTAAAAAGGCATGAAAATCAGAGCATGTTAAAAAAGCTGCTTTTACCATGCACTGCCTGATGTAAAGAGCATTTATCTGGACAAGAATACATTAAAATCATGTACGAGCCCTTTCACAAAAAGTTAAAGGAAGGCAAATTCAAGTTATTTATTGAATGACTAGTATTTTTGAGAGTATTTTGATGTAATTAATTAATTATACAAATAACAATATGTGGACAAAAAAATAATCATAGCCATAAAATAAAAGGTAAATAAATAGCCAAATACCTCAAAAGTGTTGTTAATATGACTATAACAACAAGACAACTGATGTTTAGGCAACCTGTTGTAATGCAGATATTAGTCCAGGAGATGGCAGTACAGCTCAAACGTCTAACTCTGGGCCATCGTTGAGCCCAAAAATGCACTGCAGATCTCAAACATTACAGATTTATACAGAAATGTGGATTATATTTGATTCATTTTAAACATAATTTAATCAGATGTTTACCTGCCAGTGAAATGCATCTTTCATTCATTGTCATGTATGTGTGTGTGTGTGTGTGTGTGTGTGTGTGTGTGTGTGTATAGAGCAAAGCTGTTGTAGTGGACATTGCAGTACCAAGTGATGGGAACATCAGGAAAAAGGAACATGAGAAACTAGAGAAATACCAGGGGCTCAAAGAAGAGCTGGAGGAGGCCTGGAAGGTCAAGGCATCAGTGGTATATATACCACATATACACACACACACACACACACACACACACACACACACACACACACACACACACACACACACAGTTTTATTATTATTGCTATATTCCTCTCATCTCTCAGGGCTCTTCCTCTCTGTGTGTCCATGTGCTGCAGAGTAAATCATTTTTCATGCATGAAGTCTTCCCACGTTTGATCTCCCTGTGGAACTGTTCATCTATAGTCCCTCTGAGCCCTGCATAAAGTTTGTGTTCTCAGTGCAAATATGTAAAAGAAAAAAAATAATATGTCAAATATGTGTAGTCTTTTTATGCAACATTTTTAAGAGGGCCCGCCACATAACCTTGCACAGCAAGATGGATTCTCACAATATTTATGAGGTTGCAAACTCACAAGAATCCATCTTGAGAGACTCCCACTATAAGGTTCAAATACACCCAACAGCTGACGGACCAATCACAGAGCAGCTTTGAGGTTTGTGTGGAAGCCAAAGGCCAAGCGCCCAAGCGAACCAAAACAAACATGGTGACGTTAGACATACTTCACCTTACTTTAGTGAGAATATGGACTATTTGGTTTGTGAAAAGCATGCTGAGGGAAACACTTTGTGCGGCTTGTTCCGCTGTTGTGACGCCTAAACCAATCAAATATTTGTCATGGCTGTCCGTGTTTTCCCGATTGCTTTCAACAAGAGCTGTTCCAGATAAATGTGTAGAGCACAATTCTAAGTGGTGTGCGGTCGGGGCAAACAAGGCGAGCACTGCTTTCCCAATAAAATCTAAAATCATTGCATGTCAAACGTATCATTAAATAGTTACAAACTATATCCAAATAATCCTGTTTTCCCTTGACTTCTGCCTGTTTGAAGAATGGTTGTAGTCACGGTGTCCTTTAGTACACCCTACTGGCCACTGAGTAGACTGCATCAAATGCAGTTCCGTATGGCTCATTAAATTGTGTCCATGTGCAACAGGAGATGACAACAGCAGGTCTAACTTTAAACAAGTGTCTAAAATAACTCACTTTTAGCGACAAGTCATTCTTTGTAGCTTCACGTTTGTAATGATCAGATGTTAGTTAGAAATACAGTCCTTTAAACTAACTAAGGGGAAGTTTGTGCTGTATTATAAGTGCCCCTGTCTGACCAATGCACCTGTCTGACCTGTGCACCTGTCTGACAGGTGACTGTATAAGTGCACCTGTCTGACCAGTGCACCTGTCTGACCAGTGCACCTGTCTGACCTGTGCACCTGTCTGACCAGTGCACTGTTGTTAGTATCTCTTCTTGAATGCACATTTTGTGTAGTAAGTGCATTACACCTCTGTAGATCTGTCATGTTACTCATATGTTTTGTAGATGCATAATGATAATTACATAAATAACAACAGTACTGAAGGCTCAGCTGCATAAATGAGGAGTAGGACAAATCTGTGAAGAAACAAACAGCCCACTGACCAGCCCTGTTCGTACAGACAGGGTGTCAAATACAGTCCAATATATACAAATATTAATAAACTATGAGAGTCTAGGCTTCTCTAATTTGACTCCAAAATGGCTCAGCATGTATGGATTTAAAATGTCAGTACAAATAAATATACTAACTTGCAGTGTAGTTTATATAAAAAGTGGCGTTATTAAATTGTTATTGACTAAATATTGATGTCCTCCCCAAGTCTGCTTGCCTACCAATAAAAGTCACAGCACACTACTGTCGCTTTCACTGGAATGTTCCACAGTACAGCACTTCACTGTCACAAGGACTAGAACGCGACAGTAGAAGGCCATGTTACAGGTCAGATCTGTGGAGAGGCGACCCCACTCACAGTAAGAGTGCATGGTGTTTCAAGTTACTTTTAGCAATTAAAAAAGCTGTATTTGAGTAAATGCAAGACAGATCATTTTAATTCCATACTGTGGAACATCCCAGGCAAAGAAAAAACATCAAAATTCCAATAAGTTACACAGTGTACCTTTAAACCATGTCAGATTGCAGTATTCAACTTTTTGCAATACACTGTGTAGGGTTGAATACTATTTTACTCTATTACAAGATAACAGTCTGTTCAAAAGGTTAATGTAAAAAGAAATAGTTAACAGAATAGAAAAAAGATATTAAAGGGCCTGTAGTTGATTTCAAACCATGAGCCAGGAACATGTTTTAGTTTGAACTTTTAGCCCCGCCCACTTACTCCTTCCTGCCAGTGTGATATTTCACCATGACGCAGAAACAACTGTCTGAAACAGTCTCAGGCAGTTGGTACCTAATGATTCTTACTAACAATTAGTCTGATTGTCTGAATAAAGAAGACACTGACACTAGCTTCTGTATTAATTTATACCTCAGAGAAAGTAAAATGAGTAGATTATGTTTTATAGAAAATGCAGTACAAGCACAGGCCTTGTAACTTATTTACTTGGACTAGTACATAAAGCGACACAGTGGCTGTTTGCCCGTAGAAGAAGTTTTGAGCTATGACGATGAAACACTGCCTCTGGCTCTGAGCGGAGGGCCCCAGGAGCGCCTCGGGCATTCCTCGCTCCTGCGGTACCCCGAACTCGGCACTGATTCGATACCGCGTTTTCAGTTTCATTTTCGCAATGCCGACACTCAATACGCAACGCTAGCTCAGCGGGTCGATGAACGTACGCGTGAAAAAGGTCAAAGGGAGATCTTGTGGCGTGAGATCTTGTCCCATCCCTACCTGCTGTACAGTGAAACACGGTATCCTGTCACATCGTATTGTCCGCCCGTTCTCCCTGCGACTATAGGAGTTCTTTAAGTGGGGACAGCAGCTCAAGTCAGACCCTCAGACTCCAGCAACTTCTTTGAACATATATGTGAATAATAGCCAGCAACAACAACAAATCCTAGTATCAAACAGCACCGGTGCCACATGGATCCAGCTCTATTGGTGCTTTAGCGTTTAGGAACAAGCCCAGTGAAGTTTTACGGACCTTATATCTGCGTAGTGTACGCGCAGACTGCCAGGTGAATGTTCTGCTACATAGCTATTAATTTTTGAGTGCTCTGAGTGAAAGGATCTAGTGGACAAGATAAATGAACGTGAATGTGTGAATGAAGCAAGCGACAACTCTAGGTATGCTTTTTTTTTTTTTGTTTTGTTTTGTTATGACATGGTTAATGGCTCAAAAAAGTTGATTCTGTAAAAGTCCACTTTCTATAATATGCGTAGAGGTGAGAGAGCTAATGGAGGACAGTGCACCTGACTCCCCCGGTGCACTCCCTCAGGAGAGCTGACTATGCAAACATATATTATGGATAACCTTTTTAGTAAGAGCTCACAGTACTTCATCACCAAAGTGTCCCTGTCCTGGGACCAGTCTCCTCATCTATTATAGTTTTAGTGTTTTAGTCCATTCGCCATTTTTTCCACATCATTTTATGTATAAAAACTAACTAAATAAAAAATAAATAAATAAAATAATAATAATAATT
>KN482473.1:39919-67446 GCA_000787095.1 Periophthalmodon schlosseri | reverse complement strand
ATAATAATAATAATAATAATAATACTAATAATAAATGTATTATTATTCTACAGATACGTGTTGTGCAGTTGTTTTCTTATATTTCTCCAATCTCTGCCTGCATTCAGCTTTTTTGTCTTGAAAATGCACTATAAGATAGAATCAAGTGTCTGGGTTTGTGTCAGGCAGTTGGCTTCCCATGATTTTTAGTCTTTTAGAAATAAAAAACGAAAAAGGATTTTTAGCAATGATGGTTTAAATCACAGAAATGGTCCCTGAATACTGCAGTGCGCTGAGCTGCTCAGATGCCTCGGCGGCAGTGAAGGACTGGTCAAATGCAGAGGACAAATTTCCCTACGGGTACAACAAAATGTGCTTTAACCTTAACTTAAGCTGATGGATGAAAAGAGGTGACCCTGTCAGAAGCTTCTGTATTAGTTATTACCTGAGAAATTGCTGTGTAAAATGAATAGATTTTTTTTTTAAGATTTAGCAATTTTACCACAATGTAATGCATTATAAAGAACATTTATTTTGACAAGAAAATATTAAACTCAGGTACAGGCGCTTTAAGTCAGATTCCAGAGTCTTATATACCGGTACTAATTATATAGATTAGTATACAGCCCTCTGCTGGAACACTGAGAACACAAGCAGTTTAAATGAAGCTAAAAACCATAGCTGCTTAATGTTATTTACTTGCTTTTTTCACTTCTCCTGGTGTGTTTAGATGTGGCCACAGAAACAGGAGCACACAGACAGGCTGCGGAGTTGATGACTTCCACTTTAATGGAGAAGAAAGATGGCCGCTGCGTTGATAGTATTAGCTCAAGTGTATGAACTGGAGATTGGAGGAGGTGACTTACAGTAGTGAGGAACAGTTTAGAGTTCCCAAGGCTACTGTTCACTTTATAGAAGAAGAACATGGGTCTGGCCAGGCTGATGGATTTTGAATGTTTTTTGATGCTCTGTAAAGGCTGTTTTGTGGACAATGAACAGGGCTGTGTGGAGAGAGTATTTTTTTATGAAGTCCTTTTTGCCTACACACTACCAGTCAAAAGTTTGGACGCACTTTTTCATTTGTTTCTTCTTTATTTCCAGGATTATTTACATTGTAGATTCTCACTGAAGGCACCGGAACTATGAATGACACATACGGAACGTGGCGAACGAAGAAATAAACGCAAAATAACACTGAGTGAGAGGGCGTGTTCAAACTTTTGACCGGTAGGGTAAGTAAAAAACAAACAAAAAAAAAGACAAGATATATAAGGACGCTTGAGGGGCAAAAAGGGCAGAAGTTTGAGCCCCATTGCCCCTTGTTCACCCTTGTTTTAAGTGGGACATGATCTTTAAGAATGTGGTTCAGGTTTCTGTTATAGTAGAGAGGGTTAGACAAAGAGAATATCTTTAATTGCCACAATAATGTTTTCTCTAGCTCACTTAAAGGTCCTGTATTACACAAAATCGACTCTTGTGAGCTTTAAGCCATGTTATAATGTCGTTACCTCATCAAAAACATACCTGGAGTTGTGTTTTGTTTCATTCACACATGTTGTTTCATTTACACAGCGGTTGTTTTCAAGTTAACAGCTACTTTTTCCTTGGGCGTGTTCAAACTTTTGACCGGTAGGGTAAGTAAAAAACAAAAACAAAAAAAGACAAGATATATAAGGACGCTTGAGGGGCAAAAAGGGCAGAAGTTTGAGCCCCATTGCCCCTTGTTCACCCTTGTTTTAAGTGGGACATGATCTTTGAGAATGTGGTTCAGGTTTCTGTTATAGTAGAGAGGGTTAGACGAAGAGAATATCTTTAATTGCCACAATAATGTTTTCTCTAGCTCACTTAAAGGTCCTGTATTACACAAAATCGACTCTTGTGAGCTTTAAGCCATGTTATAATGTCGTTACCTCATCAAAAACATACCTGGAGTTATGTTTGGTTTCATTTACACAGCGGTTGTTTTCAAGTTAACAGCTACCTTTTCCCTTTTGTTTAGTAGAGATTGGAAATTCCAATGATTTTTTTTTTTGCGTGAATGAAACAAAACGTAACTCCAGCTATGTTTTTGATGAGGAAACGTTATAACATAGATCGGAAAATAGTGTAATATGGGACCTTTAAACCTGGAATGTGGAACGTTTTGGATGTGGTTTAAGGGGGCTGTATGAGGAGGATTTTGATGTGAAGTTAGTGATTACACCTGTACACTAAACACTCAAACGAGGAGAGAGCAGCAGGGGGAAAATCGGTCGAAAGTAACTAATTACCGTATTTTCCGGACTATAAGTCGCACTTTTTTTCATAGATTGAACAGGAGTGCGACTAATACTCAGATGCGATTTATATGTGAAATACATGTTTTTTTCTTCATTATTATGCATTTTTTGGCTGGTGCGACTTATACTCAGGAAAATACGGTACAAACAATATGTAACTGAGTACATTTTTAAACCTGTACTTGTAGTTGAGTATAATTTTAGCGTGTACTTGTAATTCATCACATTTCACAAATCATAGGAGTTACTGAATTCTGACCAAGATGTTCCAATTGTCTCACTGCTGCAATTACTATAACCTACAAACAAACACTATGCGCCATGTAAGAGTCGGAAATAAAGCTTTGATGATGATGACACAACAGCACGGCGTCGCCTGGTCTAACAGCCAAAGCTCAAAGAATATAAAACTGAATTCGCCTTGTTCAATAAATCAAGTTTTGTACAAAAGATTGATCTAAAATGATACTAAAACTGAGTTAAAAAGTAACAAGCAGGTTAAGTAGTTATTTTCATGTGCAAATTGGTCATTTTTGGAGCTTTCTACCATTTTCTAAAGTTGTTCCCTCATCAAAAACATGCCTGAAGAGGTTTTAGACGTCATCCGTGCATGTCTGAGTAATCTAGTGATCTCTCCCAGCCGTTTTGAGATTCTGTGCAATGCTCCGCCCACAAGCCTACGCCACCCATGCTCCCACACGACAGTTCTCCATAAATATACAAAAGCAGGATACAAAACAATACGCTATAACTTCACAAACCCGACGCGATGTGCAGTAGTTTCATTAGGGAGATGCATCCTGAATAAAAGGTAACATGGTGATCAAAATATGTTATGTGTTAGCAATTAATACTCCGTAGAAGTGTAATACCCCACTGTTTATTGTGGATTCAGAATATTAGTTGGAATTAGCAGTACTGTCACTTGTGTACACTTTTTGGCTACTCTACTCTCAGTGAATTCGACAATCTGCAGACAACGTGATGCCTGTAGACTTCTGCACTCTAAAGATGTCTGCCATGTGACATCTGTTTGTCCCCTCGCGGTTATATTTACCCCGTACATGTTCACGTCTACGGGGCATGGAGCTGTAACGTGTAAGGGCCTGTATTTTTAGTAGTGGCACAGAGGGGAGATCAGAGCTGTCTTCTCTCTCTCACACACACACACACACACACACACACACACACACACACACACACACAAGACCTTATGAATTATGAATAAAAGCATGGTCCTTACACTCTGGAGGTCATGTGGACAGTGCATGTCTGTACACTTCTTCCAGTGTGTTTTAGCTGCACTGCATCTTATATGGCTGGACTTATTAATATTATAGACGCAAAACAAAAAAGATATTAAAATATTTCTTAAAAAACTCATTTGATTTATAATGTTCATAATATGAACATTAAGTTGTGTATTAAACATATTTAGATCACCATGTTATCTTTTATTGTTTTGAAAATGCTATATTCGGCGAAAACTACAAATTAGCATGTTTAATAAATCACGTTAAGTCAGAGCGCTATCACAACACAATCACTGTGCATCCTGCTAATGGCAAGGCAAGGCAAGTTTATTTGTATAGCACAATTTGTGCACAAAGTAATTCAAAGTGCTTTACAGAATAAGAAAGACATTAAAATCATAATACAACAAATCAAAACATAAATAATCATCATAAAATGAACATTAAAAGTGAAGAGTGCAGAATAAAAACCTTTCAGTCATATGCACAGATAAACAGAACTGTTTTGAGCCTGGATTTAAATATTGTCAAAGTAGAGGCCTGTCTCACATCTTCAGGAAGATTGTTCCAGGTTTTAGCTGCATAAAACTGAAACGCTGATTCTCCATGTTTAGTCCTGACTCTGGGCACCAGCAGGAGGCCGGTCCCTGAAGTCCTCAGAGTGTGAGATGGTTCATATGGCACTAACATGTTGGAGATGTACTTTGGTGCTAGGCCATGGAGAGACTTGTAACAAGCAGAGCTGAAGTTTCTTCTCTGAGCCACAGGAGCCAGTGCAGAGACCTGAGCACAGGACTTACGTGCTCGTACTTCCTGGTTCTAGTCAGGACCCGAGCAGCAGCGTTCTGGATGTACTGCAGCTGTCTTAATGCTCGTTTGGAGACACCAGTGAGCAGGACGTTACAGTAGTCTCACCTACTGGAGGCAAATGCATGGATAAGTCTCTCCAAGTCTGGTTTAGACAGTATACAGATTTGTGCAATGTTTTTTTAGATGGCAAAAAGATGCAGAAGTTACTGAAACGAATGTACATCGCGTCAGGTTTGTGAAGTTGTAGTGTATTGTTTTCTATCATGCTTTTGTAAATTTATGGTGAATTGTCGTGTGGGAGCATGGGTGACGTAGGCTTGTGGGCTGAGCATTAGACAGAATTTTGCAGCTAACCATAAGGAAGGTTGGAATAGGGCCCGGAAGAGATTGCTAAAATAGCTACACATGCATGGTTCACATCTCAAACCTCTTCAAATATGCTTTTGATGAGGGAACAATGTTATAACATGGTGGAAAGCTAAAAAAAATTGATTTTGCATACCCCCTCTTTAAAGAGAATTGCTCTACCTTGAGAACAATTATCAGTGTCCCAAGACCAGGCAATCCCATATTTTTAAATTACCTGTACCCAATTTTACTTGTATGTTTTTCATTTAGGCCTAATAAAGTTAAATTAGTAACACTCCAGTACAGATATATTGTAAAACCAACTCTTGGGATCAAAATGAGCCCACTGTGTCCCGCCTGAGTCTAATTGTAAAGCATTTTTATCACAGTGAATAGTTAGTATGAGGAATAATTTTGTAAGTGAGGAATAATTTTGAACAGCTGCAAACAATTCAAAATGAATTAGTTTTGTTTTGGTAATTGATCACATTTTTATATAGCGCTTTTCCACCTTCAAGCACTTTGCATCAAGAAACCACTCACCCAGTCACACACACATTACATACACCAATTACGCAGACACACCCAGTCACACACACATTACATACACCAATGTACGCAGACACTGGAGGCAAAGTGGGTTGAGTGTCTTGCCCGATGACACAACGACAGCATTCATCTGTTGGAGTCGGAATCGCACCGCCAACCTGTGGGTCGCTGGATCTGACCGCTCAACCAGTGATGTTTATGTCGAGAGCAGGTTTTTTTTTATGTAAAGTTGCATTATGTAACTTTTCTTGCATCAGATGATATTGCTTTGCGTAGAATGTTCGGAATTAGTCTTGTCCAGCTTCGATTTATTCGGCTGCAGCTGTTTCTGTCACTAAGAAACATCCTTAATAAACATGGGGGTGAGGGTGCTCTTCCACAGATCTGACCTTCAGCATGGATTGGTGGATAAAATGCAGGTTTATTTTACTTTCACCGGGATTTGGTACAAAAAGACGGTGATGGCATTATCTACTGTTCCTAGTATTTTTGTGTGCAAAGTAGGTCAATTCAAAAATGCCTAAATCTAAGTTTGTGCTGCTTTTACTGTAGAAACCACTGAAATTTCCAGTAGTTGGTGACATCACAAAGGACTGCCCTAATTACAGCCAGGTCTTTCTGATTACAAACATCTGGCTGCGGAGTCTGACTTGTGGATACCTGTTGGACCAATCACACTGTTCCTTCTCCCCCCAGGCTCCGCCCCTCACTTTCCCCTTTAGTCCTCCAGGTACTGCCCAGTTTAGCAGCTCCATTTGAAATGTAGTTGTGGGCGGAGTTTGTGTATTTAGTTCCACTTAAACTTAACTTTGATAACTATATTCCTTCAGCTGGTTGGCTGCATGTCAGTAACAAAAGATAAGTTAGAAGTCTGAACATTTCCAGGGATAGAATGTTCAAAGTCACTTCACTGCGTGTGTGTGTGTGTGTGTAGATATAATTTCAATTCTAAACACATTAAATTGTCCGGCCTAAGCTGCTTCACTGGGGCTACTAATCCTCTGTATTTATCTCTAGACATAATATGAGACCATTGGCCTTTAGATCAGATAACACGTCTTCATAAACATGCTTCACATTGACTTAGTTACAGCCAGCTAAGACTTCACACCACATTTACACTTATTAAACGCTATTAAACTTCACTAATCCTCTCCACCCAGTATCTTCAGTACATTTAGCGATTCCGCCTTTGCTTCGGGGGCTTTAAGCATTCTCTTAACCATCCATGTGAACCCAACCAATGCGGAAATGACAAAGGAGCGTTGGAGGGGGCGGAGGGTTTGGCTCATGGAGATGGGAGCTTCATGGACTGCGCCGTGCCCTTGGCGTGGTGCCATCTGCAGCCAAGGACGCGCTCTCTCCCCTGGGACGGGAGCAAACGCGAGCCCTCCCCATCCATAACCGACTGTCAGGGCGCCGCGGGAAGCAATGTGCCGCATATAATATCATAAAGTCAGAGCAGAGAGTCATCCGTCATGTGCAGTGAAGCTAGGCCTGTGCTAGACTTCAATGAGGCTAGATTAATAGTGTGGATTTATAAAGATTTACAGAGGAGGAGTACATCTGTAGCCCTAATTTGAAAGAAGCTATGTGTAGTCTGCACTCTTACCGTTTTAACAAAGGTACTACAGTCACAACTGACCTTGGGTTGTGAGTGGAGATGGTCTGGATAGTAGTGTAAAACAAAGTAAAAAGTGATTGGATGTTCAGTCTATGGTGATGTTTTCTTCGTCTGGAGTCCTAACTGACTTTGAGTTTTACCACAAAGTTGTGTTAGAGCTCCAATAATCTTCCTGGCTGCCAGAAACTTCCAACAGCCGCCAACAGCTTCTAAATCCATGAAAATGATTCCATCTAAATGCATGGAATGTGTTATTGTGCTTATTATTATGCTGTCTTCATTAAACACAGCATGTTTATTATATTTGATATTTATGTTTATTTATTTTAGATTATTAATGATTAATGGGTCTTTTTATGACAACAGTTTTCCACACCACTAAATGTTGCGTTCAGTTTTCTATCTAATTGGTATTTTAACGGATCAGCATTGCAGTCTGTTGTCACTAAAACAGTTTTATTTAATTTAACAGGACCGGTGCAAAATGCAAACTATTTACAATATATACATTACTATTAATCAATATGAACACAAAAAGCAAGTGAATCCATACATGTTCTAAATGTACTCTGCAGTATCTATGACAGTTTCATGTAGGGCTGCTACATACAAAAAAAGGGTAGTGTGTAGAGTGTAGAGTAAGTGCTAATACAAGAATCACATGCATTTCAGAAGATGTTTGTAGAGGTCTAAACTACAGGTACAACACGATCTTTTTGCAATGGACAATATGTAAAATATACACAAATATACACAATTTACAACTTATTCACATCCTCTTTGAACAGCTCACACATTGCATCCTCTTTTGAAGTGTCCATTTGGTGGATTGCAGTGTGTCAGACCTCTACATATCCCTGCTCTCCTGGGCCTGGAGCTGTGGGGCTCCTCTGTGTTGCTCTGTGTGGCAACGGCACCAGGGCCCTGGTCCCTGCTGAGCTCTGAGTGGGGTAATCTGGAGGCGGGAGGACTTGGTGTGGAGCAGGGGGCAGAACAGTGGTAGAGATGGAGGAGGTTTTGGAGATGATGGCTAGTACTGATGTCCTCCGGAGGTGAAAAGCAAGGCAAGGCAAGTTTATTTGTATAGCACAGTTCTCTCCGGCTGAACCATGGCATAGTGCTTTAATATGTTCAGCCTCTGCACCACTGCAGCCTCCTCCAGGCTTTCTCTCTTGGTCCTGCAGTGCAGGCTGTTACCCCAGTGGCACTGGTACAGCTGGTTCAAATACTGTAGCTGCTCGTCGGTTCTCCTCCAGTGTGTCCCCATGTGTTCATGTAAAACATGAATAAAAATGGATAAAAGAATAAGCAAATGCAGGAGCAGTAAAACACAAAAAAGCTCCAGAATGAATGACAAGTTGTCGCTCAGTTTTGTTTTATTTTTTTTTTCTAATCTCTCTTCTCTCTTCTTTGCCACTTTGGTAGAAGGTCTAGCACTGTGATTGGCTGTCTACAGTCAGCGTGGCTTCTGATTGGTAGTCTACAGTCACTCCTCTCCAATGAGGAGGTGTAAATGTCTACAGTTTTAGGACATGTTTATGTTAGGACATTACAGGTTATGTTTATGAAATTTAAAATCAAAATCTCAGAAATGGTTCCTGTAATATTACTGGCCTCGTAGCATTATTGTGTAAGTGATTTTTTTGACCAAATTGAGTTATTTGTCTCATTCTACTCTCCAGACCCTGCTGCATCTGTATTTGCCATTGGCTTCATCCTCAGCCAATCAGAAAGACTTACAGCAAAAATAAAACAAATTGCACCAGTGCTCTAAGGTCGTTTTCACACTGCCGTTAGTTGGGTCAACGTAAAAGAGCATTCAGTCTGAGAGCAGTGCGCTTGGGCTGGTGTGGACCCAACAGTAAAACTGAACTCTGGAGCGGGGCAAGTGCGGTGTGAAAGCGACAGACCTCAGGCCAACCAATACAGTTTGGAGTGGTAGTAAAAATGAATGAATGGGCGCTGCAGAGCTGCTGTTTGACACGTTCGCCCGATGAAGCAAATTGCCTCAGTCTGTGCAGGTGAGTCTGGGTCTGTCTGTGTCGTTCAAAATGCTTTTTTCCTCCGCCAGCGTGTACAGTCGTCACAGTGCATTTAGCCACAGGTGAAAGAAAAGACTATGGCGTATTGGGGAAGCAAGCGTGTGTGCGTATTCACGGGGCTCTGTCTGCTTGAAACGCGTTGTCGTAGAAATAAGTTCGCCGATCAGCTGACGGCCCCTCACATGGCTCATGGTGTTTGGGGTGAATGATGCGGTGTGTGTGAACAAGCCCGGCCCAAAAGTGAAGTAAACATAACTAAATCTAGTACACACTGGGGTCGGTCCACAGAATGTACCAACATGTGTGAGAACGACCTTAATGACAGAAACACACTGCAAAATTGTGTCTCTACTGTCTCTGAGAAATTAGAATGTATCTTCCATGTATGTGGTAAAGTTCTTAGTTCAACCTTTTATGCTCTAAATATTGTTTTAGTCTATTAACGGAATTTTGATTTTCTGTCACATTTTCTGGCAAATTTCCATGTTAATGTTTAGGAAACTAATGCATAAATATGGCATTGTCACTATAGATTCCTCGGTATGAACCTGGCCCGACTCGACAATCGAGTGAGGAAATCTGGGAGGGTTTCGGGTTCGGGCTAATTAAGAATCTTGGCGGGTGAATTTACAATGAACAAAAAACAGCTGATATCATCCACTTGTAGAACTCTTTCGGCAGCATTAAGGACCAGATCCATATCGTCTGACTTGTTTAGAATTCCAACAGAGCAGTGACTACGTCTGTCCTCCTTCACCAGTCTCCTCACGTTGTCTTGACCCCTTCTCTTCGGCTTCTGTGGACGAGCTTTCCCTCCAGTTATAATCTGACCTTCAAGAGATCCAACGTAGTGACTACCATCGCAATGTCAGTGTGTTGGCTCTACATACTGTATGCTATTCAAACTCATTACTGTCCCTTAAAAAATTGGCTATTCTGCAAAACGACTTTTTGGAGCCTTCTACCATGTTATTACGTTGTTCCCTCATCAAAAATATCCCTGAAGAGGTTTTAGATGTCATTCATGCATGTTTGAGTATTTTAGCGACCTCTCCCGGGCCCGATTTGAACCCTCCTTATGGTTAGCAGTGCGATTCTGTCAAATGCTCAGCCCAAAAGCCTATGTCATGCTACTACACAGCACAGCACATCTTCTTAACCTGCAGATAGTGGACAAATACAGTTTTTTTCTCATTCTCAGTAAATGGACAGGCCTCATGTGAAAGCTCAGAACCTCCAGAATTCACTCACTGAGCTGCAGAGGCTGCACTAACACTGGTTAAAGATCGGAGAGAGCCCATTTTAGGTTTAAACCAACTGGATTTTAACATTGGCACTAACTGAATAAGAATTGTTATCAGTAAAAGCTATATTTGGTTTGAACATGTTTACCTCATATCTGGGGACACAGATAGGTCATGTTTTTGAATTCAAAATCTCACATACAGTTCTTTTAAGACCTCTGCATCTTTGTTTGCAGCTTCTTACCCCAAACTAAGCAGTTTTATTTCACACTTATGATCTATCACCATCCCCCCCTGCGGCAAAAAGTGGAACATTAATAAAACTGTCAGACATCTCCAAAAGCGTGACAACATCCTGGTCCTTGGAGTGAAGTTTGTCAGCCCCAATAACTCTGCTGTGGAGGAGAACATTCAAAACACAGACAGCTCCTCTCCCCGCACTTTCCTCCAGAGATGTCAAGGTTACTCGCTTAATCCATAATTTTGATTATTTAGGTCACAATATAACTTTTTTAGAAGTAAAAGGTCTTTTCAGTTCAATCTAAACTCCAAAATGTAAATCTAGGAGCAAAGTGATTTTCAGCTATTCGTTTATGTCACGTTAAAATGACTTTATCTCTTTCATTTCACGTAGCTGGTTACATACTAGAGGAAGTTGCCTGGGATCCAGAATACATACTTCTTGAATGCTTTGCTGACATGTGAGTCTGGCTACCGGTACATCTGGATTACCCAATCAGGGATAACGATGGTCCATTCATATCAAAATAAATACAAGGACAAAAAAAGGAAAAAATATCACAGGGGACTGAAAAACATGGCGAATTTCTGCAGAATCAATCAAACTTTGTTCAAAAAATTATAGGTGATCAATGAGCTCCTTTGTTTCACGTGTGTCACTGAAATAGATAAATCTGATTGGACGAACAGATTTGGTTCTGGCTAAAGGTGTGACAGAGAGAGACTGATATCCCTCTGAATTAAAGAGGGGGTATTTTACTTCTATATTAACTTCTAACACCTAACGTATTTAGCTCTTCAAGTTACCTTTTTTTGTTTTTAAAATGCTATATTTGCCGAAAACAACGTATTAACATGTTTTATAAGTTTCACTTTGGTTTTTGACGCTCCCTTTACTCCCTGCTTTAAGTCACTCCCCCTTCAGAGCGCTATCACAACACAATCAGCGTACATGCCGCTAATGAAACTACTGCACATCGCATTCAGTTCAGAGTTGTTGTGTGGGAGCATGGATGACTTGTGGGCGGAGCATTGCACAGAATCTTACAGCTAACAGTAAGGAAAGTTCAAATAGGGCCTGGGAGAGATCACTAAATTACTCAAACATGCATGGATGTCAACTAAAACTTCTTCTGGCATGTTTTTGATGAGGAAACAACGCTGGTAGAAAGCTAAAAAAAAATCTATTTTGCATAATACCCCCTCTGTAACTGTTTCCCTGTTGTTTGGTCAATAATAGTGAATAACGGTAGACCATCCGTACGTTCCTCTCCTGGACTCTCCCGAGCTTTGTTCTATCTCAGATGCGGGGCCCTCCTCTCTGTGCCGGGGGACTAACCCAGGCAGATAAAGGGCGAGCGGTACGCGCGCTCTTCACACCTGTGCCCGTCCCACCTACGGCGCGGTAACAGGGCTATTTTTAAAGTAAAGGATGTGAGGCGTGTGGAGCCAATCCGCAGCCAAGCAGGAGAACATATGCCAGAGGAAATGCATTGGCGTTCACAGATGCTCGTCCTCTCAAGGAATTTGTTCACTTAGGAGTAAATGAAATGTGAGTTGGAGTATGAGTGATTTTGCAAAGAGTGTCAAGTATGTGTCAATATTTTGTCATGGCCCCGTCTTGGCTGCCCCCTTGTGGCCATGTATTTAATAGTTTGTGCTGTGTGAGCTGGGGAGTGGCACATCACCTTGGCTCACTCTGCTCCCAGCTCCGCACCTGCACCGTTCAGTTTTATTTCTTGAATATTTACTTGCATCTCTCAACACACGCTCGCACTACCACACGCACACTGCACCGTGACATTTCCACATCCCGTTAACGTCCTTAAAAGTAATAATTTGCGAAATAAATACTATTTTAATGAATGCTATTACTATTTTGTGAATGAAACAAAACGCAACTCCAGGTATGTTTTTGAGGAGGTAACAACGTTCTAACGTGGCTTAAAGCTCACAAGAGTCAATTTCGTGTAATATAGGACCTTTGAATCTGCCTGTCACTCACTCAGAGCATGACAGAGGCTGGCCAGTAGGGGGAGTGTGTGAATTTGTGGGCAAAAGCTTTAACTACAACTTCATATTCCAAAGTACCACTGCTCATCACTGCACTAGCTTCTGTCAGGATTCACCACAGCTACAGTATATCTCCTCCCAAACTCACATGTTTTATGCAGCAGCACCACATGGTTGTAAAGTCAGAGGCATATGTGGCTGTTTCATGAGCTAGTAGCATTCTGCCTTCAAGGAATCCAATCATACTCTAATACATACAGAGGTGGGTAGAGAAGCCAAAAATTGCATTCAAGTAACAGTAACGTTACTTCGAAATACAGAGCGGTCCATGAAATGACTCAAGTAAGAGTAAAAACGTATTTGGGGAAAGTTCTACTCAAGTAAGAGCATTTTAAAGAGTAACTGTCGGGACGTAACATCATCTCAATCATATCTGAAGGAGTGATGCAAGAAACAGAAATGTTCAAATCATTCCATATTGTCGACATAAAGCTTTTGTCACTTGTAGACTCGCTCACAGTGGGAAGAGGAACCACTCAAGTAAGAGTACTGTTACTTCAATAAAAATATTACTCAAGTAGAAGTAAAAGTATGCTGTTAGAAACCTTTATTTAAAAAGTAAAGCTGAGTAAATGTAACTGAGTACTGCCCACCTCTGAATACATAATATGCTTTTTTCCCCTGTATTCGAGCAAATGTGTCTTTCCCCAGTACAGATATATTGTATAAGCAGCTCTTGAGATCAAAGTAAGTCTTCCGCGTGCTGTCTGCGTCTAATTATAAAGTGTCTTACTGTCAGAGAATCAGGACGTGCGCGGTTAGCACGGTGGTTGTTGTTACTCGGCGTCGTGTCATATTCAGATCACCGCAAAGCTGCTATCATTTGCATAACTTCACGTCTTCTGATGCTAACCCTTTTAGACCTCAACAAATATGTTCTGAAATACATGAGATTCGTGGATTAGTTCAGCTGTTCAGATTTCAGTCTTCACCATGTGACGATCTCACTTTGTTGTGTGTCCACTCCCCCCTCTCACTTTGAGGCAGACTGACTTGGCGCTTAAGCCCACCACCATCACCATGTGTTGGGGGATTAGGATGTGCATGTCCAGAGGAGCTGCCCGACCATCTGTGCACGAGCTCGCCACAACACCACCCCCCACTTCCCCAAGCTAACGATTACTATTATTAATACAGCACTTCTTTACTGTGACATAAGTGTTTTAATATGAGTGAAAGACTGACATACTATTATCATATGGGCGTAAAATGGTACAGTGTATAGTATAATACAGACTGGTTGAAGGCGCTGTACCTCATTTTTACTGTCTTAAAAAATGTGAAAAACAATTATCCATACGTACATCTTCCTTTGCTTTATCTGGGGGCAGCAGTCTAATCAGGGACTAGACTCTTACCCTGGACACTTCCTCCAAAGTGTTCCCAGACCAGCCGAGAGACATAGTCCTTCTAGTGTGACCAGAACGCCCGAAACACCTCCCAGGAGGCCTCCAGAACAGACGCCCGAGCCACCTCAGCTGGCTCCTCTCGACGTGGAGGAGCAGTGGCTCTACTCCAAGCTTCTGCCATGTGACTGAGCTCCTCACCCTTTCTCTAAGAGAGTGCCCAGCCACCCTGGATTCTGTCCTGGTCTAGACCTTCTTTGAATCTCAGTTTAGCTGAGGAAGGTTCTGGGTTTAGTCACAATTTTCAACTCAAGGTAGTGAACAATTGAAAATGTGGGTAGAATGGTACAGACCGGCATAGTCCAGCTGGTTTAGTCCTTGTTTAGATTCAAGTTGGGACTCCTGCTTTAGATCTCACCAGATCTAGTCCTGTAGTTCAGGTTAACATTTGATGTAGTCTTAAGAGCATTCACAAGGTTTTGTCTTGGCTGTATGCCATTTTAGTTCTGATGTAAACTTGGTTTAGTCTTGTTCTAGTCCTAGTATAATCCCAGGTTTAGTTCTCATTTACGTGCAAGTATGAACATAGACTTGTTCTGTTAGACTTGATATAGTCCTGGTTTAGTCCTTGTTTAGACCTCAATTTAGCTGGGACAAGTAGGTCTCGCTTCATTCTAGTTCTGATTTAGTCTTGGGCTGTGTTCACACTTGTCTTGTTCTGCTTTGATTAAATTTTAGTCCAGATATTTAAAGACTTGTTTTGGTTCTGCTCCAGACCTGGCTTGGTTCTTGTCCAGGTCTGAATTTCATTCCTATTTTTAAAGTGGTGCAAGTGTGAAACCCAACCATGTTTAGTCCAGTTTAGCCCAGGTTGATCCCTGGATTAGTTGTCTGCAATCCAGGATGCACACCTCTCCAACACTTTACCAAGATGTGAGTCAGGTCACTGATGATCTCCCCGAGTTCAGATGGGTGTGATTGACAGGTGGATTAGCCAATCAGGGAATCAATTGTATCAAATATGACTGCTTTCGAGGAAAAATAACTGGATTAGTCTTAGTTAAGACCTGGTTCAGTCCTGGTTTAGTCCTGGTTGAGTCCTTTTGGTTTTGACCACGGGGCTGTTCCTGAACTTAGAAAACCCAGACTTATAGCCCAAAATCCAGTTTACCATGAACTCATATAACACAACATACATACTTTTAGATGAATGTGGTTACTGTATTCATTTAAACAGATTTCATGAAAAGCTTTTAAGACACACTAACAGTTACACAGGGAAACGTAATAATACTCACACGATTCAGGCCTTTCATAACAGCTTTTATGTAGATGCCACGGTCCTACACAGGGCTTAATATACAGCGATGACAGTCTAATTCATTTGTGCTGTTTGAGAGCACGCTTTGATTTACTAATGTACTTCAGACTTAGAGGAATTATGGGATGCGCTAAAACTCATGAGGCTTACATTTATATTATTGAAGGTATTATAGATGTATTATGAAGAAGCCAATGGTTTTAGTCTGATATGGTGATGATAGAGGGATTGGATGACTTGGCTAGTCCTGTTTTATGGTGCGTTCACACTTGCACATATACAACACAAAGGCTACCTTCACACTGCAGGCCAAATCTGACTTTTTTTTTACCCATATGTGACCTGTTGCTGATTTTTTCATGTCAGCGTGAACAGCTCAATTCCATTGTTTTTCAAATCCGACCCAGGCCTCAGTCATATGTGGTCATACATCTGATATGTGTCCAGTATGACTTCAGGCTGAACGCTCATGTCGCATTCATGAGATACGTAGGCAAATGTTCTCTTGCTCATCCGAAAGTTATTAAAAAAGTCGGCGCCAGTGAAGCGGCTCACATCAGTGTCCCATGGCTCCGACTCCTCACCACACGCTCCTCGAAATGGAAATGGCAGTAAGGGTCCAAAAATCCTTGCCCTCTTCCCTCTTGATATGCTTTACGAAATCACTCTAAGTTAATGTTGGCTCCGGTTGCTCAAATAACTTGAAATAGCCACAAATGCGGCAGGACTGAGACGGATCGGGGCCACGTTTACTTCTGCAAACACAACGCATCTGAGTGACGTTGCGTTCCGTTGTGTGCATGCCGGTTACTCGGCGGCCGCATTCCGTTCACATTAGGGGTGAAGTCATATTTTTGTTGTAATCTGAACGACTACATAAAAAATCAGATACAAACAAAAAATCTGATTTGGGCCACATACCCTGCAGTGTGAGCGTAGCCAAAAATTAGGACTAAACTGGAACTAAAGCTGAAATTAAACCAGGACTAGACCAGGACTAGAACCAGACCAGGATTAACAATTAATAACCGGCCTCGATCCGGCTCAACTCAACATTTTTTGATCTAAACAATCCACCGTATCGCACTGAACATGGGACAACGGGACAAATAGGCCGTGACAAGACGTATAGCGAGGAGGAAATTCATGATTGCTGTTATTTTAGATAATTAGATGAAAATATATCACAGTTTCTGGGACCAAATACAAAAAACGGTGTAGTTGACGCGCTAATCACACGAGCTCATAAAGTAACGACCTGTGTCTAATCCTCACAATCGTCACACATCCTTACGTGTCTCTATTCTCGTATAATGCTCTCACAGTCTTTACAGTCATGTCTCACCTTGACCTGTGGCTTTATTATCTGGACAGTGGTAATAACATTGTCATGTTTTCAGTTTCAGTGTAGTTAGCGCCTCCCTTCAGATAGATATAAGGCAGTGTCCATCAGTGATCTGGCCAGAACTGAAAGCGTGGCTTGGATGAGCAGCGAAACAACAACTTTTTGTCCAGTTGACAGATTTTACTTTTGGCTTTTACTATGGATCAGACCTGGACGACTGGGGGATTACACAGACAGCGCTGTCATAACTCTGTGGTGCGTTGCGTTTCTCCTGTATGGCGTCACCTGACTATCTTTAAGTTGTGAGCACACAGACAATATGAACAAGGACGGTACACAGGAATCAAGGGAACAGTAACTAAAAGTGCGAGGCGTTTCTGACAGCACCCGGCGTTAACAGCTCCGCGCGCGGTTTACCATCTCTACCTGCACCCACGTGTTTTTTTTTTTTACTTCAACAAGACTACATTATCTGAATTCTCTGCCCATGTAAATGCAGCGTGATCACACCACACCGAGCAGTCCAACAGCTGTGAGCAGCGACGGGGACCCTGCTCACTAGGCAGGGTCCCTCTTGGGCAGGTGACTCATCCGGACGAAGGGGCGTCTGAGAACTTCTCCCGTGGTGTGGCTGGTCTCGGGGTCAGCGTCCAGCATGCAGTGGTGGAAGAAGTACCCAGTTGTGTTACAGTTGAAGTACGGATCCCAGTGCAAAAAAAAAAAAAAAAATACTTAAGTAAAAGTTTCACATGAAAAAAATAAAAAAAATACTTGTGCTGTGTTTTGTTTTGCAGAAACAATTAAAGGTAGTACAGATACCAAAAATGTTTACTTAAATACAGTACTTTTTTTTTTTTTTTTTTACTGATACACGCACAGGAGACAGTTAATAGTGATTGGCAGATTAATTTCAAAATATCAATATGACAATACTGATAAGGTATTGAAAAGTGTTGAAACTTCCTCATAATATACATTTTAAATAGCATTTTTTTTTATTGAAATGCGTACATTTTTAGATAAATTCAAGCTGGAGTGGGGTAAAAATGATACGTCAAGGTAAAACACTTTGTACTGTTTTTAAACTCAACTTACATTAGAAATCGAGTCACTATCAAAGTACTTCTCTTTTTTTTCAAAACTGTGCCCTTCAACATCATTTTGAAATAAATAAACAGTAAATAAATACAAGTAAAAGCTAAACTGAAGATGGGTAAAGCGCCTTGCCCAGGAGCACAACAACATTTTACACTACAGAGCTAAATTTGAACCAGCCACACTGCAGTCGATGGGTGAACACTGAGCCTACCGCACCACTGCTTCTACTAATAATTTAATATTATTGCGAGCGCTCATCCTATAAATTATGAAACTACTACTTACAAGTATTGTAAAATAGTGCTCCCTAAAGTGGTGATGGAACCAGTAGCTCAACACTGTCTTGTCTTATAAAAAGGAGCAGACTTACAAAACTGTATTACAGATTTCTTTCAGGCAGTTTAGGAGATAATATAAGTGATTAAAACTGGTATTTACGCTCGCCGTCCTAATGTCGTTCAGCTCTCCAATAGTGCGCCTCATCTGAAACGCAGAACGCATCGGTATCACAAGTGCATGACACAGACATGACTGTGAGCATATCTGAATGTGCGTGCGTGATTTGGACAAATGCAGAGATGTGAGCTGGCAGTGCTGGTAGAAGTGTGAGGTGTACAGACCCTGCTCCAGACAGGACCTAGGAGGATTCCCCACTGTCTCTACGATATGCTTCATCTGTGGACACAAAAAGGTGTTACATAAAGTCATTTTAGTCTGGACAAAGAATACAGCTATAAGGCAGCTTTGAGTGTGATGCTGTGGCTGTGCTCAAACTTGAAGGCTTTGGACAAATGCAGAGACGCTCCCCCCTCACCCTCCACCGGAAACGACGTCGCTCCCAGGGACATCTCACTAGCGATGCAGCTCGCCGAGTTCAAGTTAGCATCTACTTTTTACCTTTTTTTTCCGTAGAGATTGGCAATTCTAGGGCTAAAACCATCGAAATGATTCTAGTGAAGGTGTACGGAGTTTAAAAACACACCGCATGACATCGCAAGGTGTAACAGGGTGTTTTCTGAGAGAAGAACTGAGAGAAGAGTGTGTTAAACATGTGTGAATGAAACACAACTCCAGGTATGTTTTTGATCATAACATGGATCACAAAATAGCATAGGTGGCACCAGCAGTGTTAGAATAGAATGTAACTTTTAGCACAAAAAATGTGCCATGTGGTTCTAGATTGTGTTGATAAAGTTCAAGATTACTCCAAAACTGTTCAGTAGCAGTATCGATATTTGCTAAATTGCGTATCTCTTTTCGATACTGGTTTTAGTACTGATTAGTATCAGATTTTTGATACTTTTGACAATCCATCGGCGCCAGAAGGCTAAATTACAGGTCAGACCAATGGAAAGGTGA
The DNA here is from genome assembly GCA_000787095.1 of Periophthalmodon schlosseri. Lineage (NCBI taxonomy): Eukaryota > Metazoa > Chordata > Actinopteri > Gobiiformes > Gobiidae > Periophthalmodon > Periophthalmodon schlosseri. Next base: position 48,536 of record KN482473.1, on the reverse strand, counting down.
CACCGCTCTCAGTCGTAAGCATGTTTTTGAAAGGAAAAAGAAAAATTCAAATCTGTCAACTGGACAAAATGTTGTAGGAGTGAAGACATTTCTCTGCTCATCCAAGCCGCTTCTTCAGTTCTGGTCAGATCACTGGTGGACACTGAAACTAACACATCTATTTGTTAACAGTTTCTGTTTGTTGAAAGACAGTCTATCTTTGAACAGGGCCTTAGTCTCCTATTTATAACTCCATCCTCAGATCCAAATCAAAACACAGAAACAATAGTGCTAGCCAGTATGCTAATAGGTGTGAGAGCACCCATTAGGGGGCTGAGTGCTTATGCTAAGTATCACTCTGGCACAGTTCACACTTCGTGCAGCTCATTAGACCCAGCCTACAAACAGAAACTGTAAACAATAGGTTGTGTTTCAGCGTAGTTATCTCCTCCCTTCAGACAGATATGAGGCAGTGTCCATCAATAATCTGACCAGAACTGAAGAAGCGGCTTGGATGAGCAGCGAAACGTCTTCACTACTACAACTTTTTGTCCAGTTGATAGATTTTAATCATAGTTTAAAAAAAATAAGACATATTAGTTTAACGCCATATTGTGGAACATTCCTGGCAAAGCATTAACATAACAAGATAAGCATTATCTAGGCCTAATCGCAATTTGACAAGCATTACGACTGCAGTTAGATTTACAATTTCATGTTCTAGTAACAGGATTCTGTTCAAAGTTCACATTTTAAACGCGCCCATGAGAACCGACAACAAGACTGAAACATGAACTGACAAACTAAGAATCACATTCAGAACATGTTTGTTCAGATCTAAGCTACAGGGTTAGCAGCTTTTATGCAGAATAAGAAGTTTGTTGTTCGTAGAGGAATTATGGCAGTTAAAAAATGGCAGCCTTTGTGATTTACTTATAACGTCCATTCAAATTGCGATTTTGATTTGATTGCGATCATCTCACGCTATGTTTGGCTGTCTATGAATCCAGTACATTACACTGCCACGTTTCATATCTTAATATTACCTTTTTATTTGTGTGGAACCAAATGTCTGAGCCTCCATCAGACTGAATCTGGGTGTAAAAAACAGGCGTTTGGTGTAATTCGAGGAAACAGTCGATCAATACTCCGCATGTAAAGTGATGCGTGTCCTTTTCACCTGCGCTTGGCCCGGGCGTTTGGATCAGAGCACAAAGGAACGTGGAGAGAGCAGAGGAGAGGAGGAGAGAAGAGGAGAGCTTCTGTTAGGGAGATAAAAGAATGAAGAGAGAGAAGGAGAGGGAAGGAAACAAGAGGAGAGGAGAGAGAGAGGAAGAGTGCAACTGTCAGGGAGATATAAGAAGGAAGAGAGGAGAGAGGAGAGGGAAGGAGACAAGAGAGAGGAGGAGGAGAGGGGAGGAGAGGAAAGGAGATGAGAGGAGGGAAGAAGTGCTACTGTCAGGGAGATAAAAGAAGGAAGAGAGGAGGAGAGGGAAGGAGACAAAAGGGGAGAGAGGAGGAGAGGAGAAAGAGGAGGAGTGCCACTGTCAGGGATATTAAAGAAAGAAAAGAGGAGAGGAAAGGAGATGAGAGGAGGGAAGAAGTGCTACTGTCAGGGAGATAAAAGAAGGAAGAGAGGAGGAGAGGAGAAAGAGGAGGAGTGCCACTGTCAGGGATATTAAAGAAAGAAAAGAGGAGAGGAAAGGAGACAAGAGGGAAAAAGGAGGAGTGTTTTTGTCAGGGAGATAAAAAAAGGAAGCGAGGAGAGAGGAGGAGAGGGAAGGAGACAAGAGGAGAGAGAGGAAGACTGCAACTGTCAGGGAGATAAAAGAAGGAAAAGAGGAGAGAGGAGGAGAGGGAAAAAGATGAGAGGAGGAGAGAAGAGGAGAAGGAAGGAAATGAGAGGAGAGAGAGGAGGAGAGGGAAGGAGACAAGAGGAGAGAATAGAGGAGAGGAGGAGAGAAGACAAGGAAGGAAACGAGTGGAGAGAGAGAGGAAGACTACAATTGTCAGGGAGATAAAAGCAGGAAGAGAGGAAGAGACGAGAGGAGGAGCAGGTAGAGTACGAAAACTAGTTCAGGCTAATCTAAATTGTAAAATGCTACTTTTTAAATGTGGGTTATCCAACTTTTTTCTTGTAGACTAGATTTGCTTATAAAAAATACAATGGCATAGTAGAAAAATATGTTCTGAGGGGCACACCAGGCTGTCCGTAGCATGTAAGGACACAACCTAAGAAGAGTTTATTTCCCATAATTCATCAGAGGTGTCACCTGATTGATGTGGCCTGTCTCTTATTAGAACAACACAAGTAGATATGAAAAAAAGACTAAATGAATGTTGTATATGTGTAAATATAACATGTGATGGCTGTAAAAGTACTTTGAATAATTCATGCGGGTTCTGAAAGTTGCGAGTGCAGTGTTTGCCGGGTTAAAAGCGTTGTTTGTTACACCGTTTGCCGAATGTCTCTCCTTTCTCGCTCTCTCCGTTTCACGCTATAGCCGTCCTCCCAGAGCTTTAACCGTGTTGTAGCTGTTTCCCATCACCGTTTCGACTCTCGAAGTCGTATTTAGAGTGATTCGCGCCTGCCTGAGTAATCGCTTTAATCGCTTATTTTCAAAACGCCATATTGCAGATCAACCCTGTTTTCACCGCCACCGGTACACGCCCACTGCTCTGTACTTACTTCCTTCTCCAGTTTCATCTTCTTAATCGGTGATACGCGTAGGATTCGGCAGCGTCGCGTGGTCGTTTTGGTACAGATGAAAAAAAATCAGATGAAAAGAAGTCGTTTTAGAGGAATATTGTGATTTAAAATGTCCAGATTAAACATAATGATCCACGGGTGTCATAGATTATAACTACACAGCAGACACAAGCACAATACGTCTGCTTTAACTCATGTACCATTATTATAAAGTGTTACCAAAATGTGCATAAACACTGCAGAACAGGCCAACTGAACAATTTCATTTTTTATCTGGCCTACCTTCCGCAGGCCTACTCTCCTCTCTTCAAGCCTACTCTCCTCAAGTTTACTCTCCTTTCCACAGGCCTACTCTCCATAGGCCTACTCTCCTCTCCTCAAACCTAGTCTCCTCAAGCCTACCCTCCACAGGTCTACTCTCCACAGGCCTACTCTCCTCTCCTCAAGCCTACTCTCCTCTGCACATGCCTACTTTCCACATGCCTACTCGCCTCAAGCCTACCCTCCTCTCCTCAGGCCTGCTCTCCTTTCCACGGGTCTACTCTCCACAGGCCGACTCTCCTCTCCACAGGCCTACTTTTCGCAGGCCTACTCGCCTCAAGCCTACCCTTCACAGGCTTCTCTCCTCAGGCCTACTCTCCACAGGCCTCTCCTCAGGTCTACTCTCCTCTCCACAGGCCTACTCTCCTCTCCACAGGCCTACTTTTCGCAGGGCTACTCGCCTCAAGCCTACCCTTCACAGGCTTCTCTCCTCAGGCCTACTCTCCACAGGCCTCTCCTCAGGTCTACTCTCCTCTCCACAGGCCTACTCTCCTCTCCACAGGCCTACTCTCCTCTCCACAGGCCTACTCTCCTCTCCACAGGCCTACTCTCCTCTCCACAGGCCTACTCTCCTCTCCACAGGCCTACTCTCCTCTCCACAGGCCTACTCTCCTCTCCACAGGCCTACTCTCCTCTCCACAGGCCTACTCTCCTCTCCACAGGCCTACTCTCCTCTCCACAGGCCTATCCTCCACAGGCCTGCTCTCTTCTCCACAGCCCTACTTTCCACAGGTCTACCCTCAACAGGCTTACTCTCCTCAAGCCTACTCTCCTCTCCACAGTCCTACTGTCCTTTCCACAGGCCTCTCCTCAGGTCTACTCTCCTCTCCACAGGCCTACTCTCCTCTCCACAGGCCTATCCTCCACAGGCCTGCTCTCTTCTCCACAGCCCTACTTTCCACAGGTCTACCCTCAACAGGCCTACTCTCCTCAAGCCTACTCTCCTCTCCACAGTCCTACTGTCCTTTCCACAGGCCTCTCCTCAGGTCTACTCTCCTCTCCACAGGCCTACTCTCTTCTCCACAGGCCTACTCTCCTCTCCACAGGCCTATCCTCCACAGGCCTGCTCTCTTCTCCACAGCCCTACTTTCCACAGGTCTACCCTCAACAGGCTTACTCTCCTCAAGCCTACTCTCCTCTCCACAGTCCTACTGTCCTTTCCACAGGCCTCTCCTCAGGTCTACTCTCCTCTCCACAGGCCTACTCTCTTCTCCACAGGCCTACTCTCCTCTCCACAGGCCTATCCTCCACAGGTCTACTCTCCTCTCCACAGGTCTACCCTCAACAGGCCTACTCTTCACAGGCCTACTCTCCTCAAGCCTACTCTCCTCTCCACAGTCCTACTGCCCTTTCCACAGGCCTACTCTCCACAGGCCTATAGTACAATACCAGCCTCATCTTTGGATAAGGCTGTGATTAGCGCAGCTACAGGAGCACAGACCTCGTAGATGTAAAGTTCACAGCGGGACAGATAATCCCCCGTTAATGCATGTGTTTGATAACATGAGACGTGCCGTGATCGCTAACGCCCGCTGTGTGTACACTGGCACAGCGCATATGCAGCCTGATTATTGTGTGTGTGTGTGTGTGTGTGTGTGTGTGAGAGAGTGTTATTTTTAGCCGATAACCATGTGTTAATATCCCATCATCAAACATATACGTGCTTTGTTTCTTAAGTAATCCCGCATATGTCCTCCTCTTAAAGGGTCAAACGCTCGCCACGTGATGTCAGAAGGTGGTAATCCATCTGGTGCTTCTCTGTGTTATAAAAGTCCAGATTAGATTCCTCAAATATCCACCTTTTGTTTTGTCGACAGCGCTGCAAAACCAAACTGATGAAGAAAATATAGACGATAAACGATAATATTGAAACCCATTTGCCGCCGCTGACGCAATAACCCTAAAGCACGATTTCCCCCCAAAAAACAATTCTAAAGCTACAATATTGTTAAGAATTGAGCTGCAATAAATAAACAACAGAATGAAACACCTTAGTGATTAGGTTGTATCTATAATGAGTCATAGAAAAGATTTAAGCTATAAAAGTTTGAATAAATCACATCTATAGCCAAAAACTAACCAAAATTCCCCAGTACTGCAAAGAAATAGTACACACGATAAATATTGACCCCCAAAAAGTAGCTTTAATATATTGAATGATAAGTCGATATAGTAATTATTGTGACAGGCCTAAGTGTGCAAAGCAGTGGTCAAAGCAAAGGGCGGCCATTTTGAACAATCTAAAACATAAAACATTTCACACTTTGTTTACTACATTCCACTGTGTCATTCATAGTTTTGATGCCTTCAGAGAGAAAAAAAGAAATGAAAAACTGTATCCAAACTTTTGGTAGTGCATAAACCACAATTTGAAAGCAAAGTAGTTCTGATGGTTCATATGGCACTAACATGTCGGAGATGTAGTTTGGTGTTAGGCCATGAAGAGCTGCTTTAAAGTCTTTTAGAGCCACAGGAAGCCAGTGCAGAGACCGGAGGACAGGACTTATGTGCTCGTACATCCTGGTTCTTGTCAGGACCCGGGGACTGGCAAACCTAATGCCTCTATCTGTATTCTATCCAACCATTCTGCTCTCCCAGGGACCACACAGTAATCGGATTGTTCCATGATGTATAAGGTATAGCGTCTACGCAGTTACATTACATCGCATTTACATTTTGCATAATCCATTAAGCTTAATTTGACTTGTAATGCCTTTTTAATACCCAGCAGAAATCCGGTTTCTCTCCTCAATTATAATTATAACTATTTACCAGTGGCATAACGATGTGTACTATTTCTGCACAGTCACACACTGGCTTGGCTCCTGAAGCGGCGCTCGGTGGCATAGTGGCGCGTTCGCTGGCACGCCGTAAAAGTGCCCGTGTTTGTGATTAACAGAGGCTTTCAAGGGCTCTGGGGACACTCCGGCAGACAGCACCCAAAGATACAAGAAATACAGAAGGAAACAGCCGGCGGAAAAAAGTACGAGCAAACTCAAACGCTACGTCAACAGCTGTGAAGAGCGTAGCCCCGCGAGTCAGGAGGCGAGCGCCAGTGCACTGGGGGATAGATGAAACGCACGCCGCTGTGTTTAGGAACATTTTAACAGTGAGGAGGAGGAGGAGGACATGGAGAAGCGGTGCCGTTTCAATGTGACTTTTGCTGCTGGAGCTGTGGTGTAAGGCAAACTGGGTGTGAATTCAAATTTTGACCAAAAAATAAAAATTTAATAAAAAACTACGGCAAAAATGTGAATGAGTTCAGGTTTGGTTTGAGAAGTTTTTGGGTTATTTTTGTATTGATTATGTCCATGGAAATATACAGTTAAAACCACACTTGGTGCCATACTTAAGAATCCATGGAGATAAATATGATTTATGCTATACTTTATATTTGTATATTTTTTGGCTAAAAAGTTTCATACTGTGTTTTTAAGGTGTGGTTTGAGTTTTTGGTTTATTTTTGTATTGGTTGTTAAACTTGTTTCAGGATACTTTTGCAAAATACAAACTTCCCTTTACTAATTTAAATTATATCAGTCAAGAAACAGTGGACATGTTGGACCTCCTTGGAAATGTTATGGTTTTGCCTGGAATGTTCCAAAGTATGGTATAAAACACATTTATCTCCATGGAGACAAGAAGGATAGACCATCAAGCCAAGTATTTTTATTTATTTTGCAATAAATTGCAATAAAAATGCCAGTAATTGAATAAATGAACATCTAGCGTACATAGGACAAGCAGGAGGCAGATCTTCCACTAAAAACTTTACCTCCCTTAAAGCAAACACTGTGTAACTTTCTGGGGGCGTCACCTGTATTATTTCAAGCAGGAGGCAGATCTTCCACTAAAAACCTTACCTCCCTTAAAGCAACACCATGTAACTTTCTAGAGGCGTCACCTGTATTATTCCATGGAAATAGAAAGTTAAAACCATACCCCAGAACATTCTCCTTGGAGAATGTTTTTTTTTTTTTTGGCTAAACAGTGACATATTGTGCATGTATTTAAGGTGTGGTTAGAGAAGTCTTGGTTTATTTTTGTACTGATTATTAAACTTGTTTTAGGATGCATTTGCTAAAAGCTATATTTTTATTTTATTAAATGATTAGTCCAAAAACACAGAAAATGTTGGACCTCCATGGATATGTTGTTCCTGGAATGTATGCGTGGCATAAAATCCATGTATCAGCATAGACAAAAAAGTGAGACCATCAAGCCAAGTCGATTTTTATACCCTTTGCAACAAAAACACCTACAATTGAATAAATGAATATAAAAACGCAGGAGACAGACCTTTCACTAAAAACCTTACGTAAAACAACTTTTAAAGCAACACTATGTCGCTTTCTGGAGGTGGCACGTCACCTGCATGATTCCATTGAAATAGAAAGTTAAAACCATACTTCAGAACATTCTCCATGAAGACTACGCTATAGATTATGCTATACTTTTTTGTAGTAGCTTTAAGGTGTGATTTGAGAAGTTCTGGTTTATTTTTGTATTGATTAGGATAGTATATTTTCCTAAACTAAATGATCGGTCCAGAAAAGCTGAAAATGTTGTCCTCCATGGAGATGTTAAATATAAAACCCATGTATTCATTTATCTCTAAGCCATAAAAATGCCTGTACATGAACACGTGTGTGATTGTGAAGTTATATGAACATCTCCAAGGAAACAAGGTTAAGATGTGTAGCAACTGACAACGCAATAACGGCCAATAATATAATAACGTCCAATAACGTAATAATGTTGGCCAACGTCTAATGTAATAAGCCCACAATGTAATAACAGGCCAACAATGTAAAAACTTGGGTGAGCCAGTAACGTAATAACGCCTTGCCAATAATGTAATTTAATAGTTAGTTTAGAGGGACCTGTTAGATGGACCCATTCCAACTTATATCCAGGCCACTCAGGAGGCAGAGAAGAATAAAGTCCCTCAATATGTAACTCTGTCTGATGCCCAAACAGTTCCTACCTTGTGCTGATGGTCTGTCAACAACTAATCCCATGTTTGACACTGTTGATGAAGTTGGCAATGACGCCGGGGCTCCATATAGATTCTATCAACAATTACGCCACTTTCTCTTGCGCAAGATATGTTAATGCTTGAAACCTGCCACCACCATTCCATCCAAACCTATATGTATGAGAAGAGCTCGCAGAGTAAACGGTCGCATTTACATAGCACTTTTCGACCTTCAAGGCACTCGCGCACATTCACACACCAGCGGACACGGACATTAGCAGCGAGGTGGGTTACGTGTCTTGCCCAAGGACACGGCAACATTCATGTGTAGCAGTAGATCTGACTGTTCTCCCAATGGTGTTTATGCTAAGAGAGGGATTGGAACTGCCAGGCTTTACATGCTGCTGATTAAACTGCATCATCTAAGTAACTGGAGCCTTTAAAATTTGGCAGTTCTGACAATTCAAAGGGTGATTTCAGTGGATGTTGTTTTTTCCAGAAAATGTCTCACTTTGTATTGCCCATGAGCTAAACTACTCTGAAAAATCCATGCTGTCATCCATCAGGTATTCTTGCTAAATAATTCTTTTATTCGCCGTCTTACTTGTCAAGTTTCAGAACACAGGGTG
>KN482473.1:27399-39897 GCA_000787095.1 Periophthalmodon schlosseri | reverse complement strand
TAGGGAAATTTGTCCTCTACATTTGGCCCATTCTTCAGTGTCTCCAGATCTTGAGCTAGTCTTGGTCAGGTGCAAACTGTGAAAGTTACACAGCGCAGTTTAAAGCGCACAACACAAAACAACACGAAACATCTGCTATTACACAGAAACACCTTCTCTGGAGCCATGTCTCACACAGGAGCCGAGAACAATACTGTGTGCCTATAGTACTGACGCTTGTTGACACGTCCCCGGCCCCCTCCGCCTCGTCTGTATAGCTCTTGTGTAGTGCACTTGAGCTGTGACACTCAGCGCTCTCTCTGGAACTCTCTTTATTACAGCTCAGGGTCAAAACACGACACTTAAAGGAGATTTTCTGCCGTCAGTGATCACTCTGATGGGAGCCAAATTGGCCTGTCAGACTTAAAACGGCTGTACTGTTTCTATTACACAGTGTGGAGGAGTGGAGGGGACTGGCAACCCCAGTGTCTCTATCCGTATTCTATCCATCCGTTCTCTCTGACCGCCCAGGGACCAAACAGTAATTAGACTGTTGCATGATGTAGGAGGTATAGTGTCTAAGTTACATTGACTGTACTGCAATAACCTTTTAATCAATTAAAATACTGACACCATATGCACATTACTTGTACTGGGATGACAATATCTCAGTGGTTAGTTCGTGTCTACCAACCAGAAGCTCAGAGGATTGATTCCCGCTCAGACCAGTCCAAACAAGCTAGACACTTAATCCATGGCTGCCATTGTGCTTTGGCTACATTCGTTTCTTACTGACACCAGGTGTTAAATTAATGAATAGAGAAATGTGAAAAGTGTTATGCACTGGTTACTGTACTTTTTTAAAAATAAAAACATGTTTTTTTTTGTTTTTGTTTTGTGTTTTTAGCTTAGCAGTTGTTTTTATAGAACCGAAAAGCATGCGTCCTTACTGTGAGCGGACTTGCATCTCCACAAACCTGACTCTTATTTGGCCTTTGGGTGAGGTCCTCCTCCTGCTTCGCTTCATGGAAAGGCTGTTCATTTAGCTATAATATTCAACAGTACAGCACAAAACCTATCTATTGTATATATCTCTTTTGACTCCATGGAAAAGAGTCATGCAGGTGACGTGCCGCCTCCAGAATGTAACGTAGTGTTGCTTTAAAGATGTTTTAGTGATAATACATACCGTATATTGTTTCAGAAAGGAACAGTGTGATTGGTTTAACAGGTATCCACACTTCAAACTCTGATCTTTTTGTGATTTCACCAACTACTGGAAATTGCAGAGGCCACTAAAGGCAGCACGCAGTTAGATTTAGGTGTTTGTTTTTTTTACCAGAAAGCTGCAGAGTTACCTAGTTTGCACTGAAGAAGCCAACACAGGACAAGGAACAGTATAATTCTATTCAAACACCATACACACAGTTTAGTCCTCCACCCGTGTTCTTGTCACAACTTTCTTCAAGGTTTCAAATCTATCTGCACCGAGTGATAGTACGTGTCTTGTTAGTTTAGTGGGAGCTTGCAAAATGTCAGCGGGAGTACTCCATAAATCCAGACGACAGTGCTGAACTCCAGTGTAAAAGCCCTAGTGCTGCAAGTGTGTTTAGAAAGGGAGCTGCTATTCCGCTGATTGTGCTCTCGCCTCTGGCAACAACACTCGCTCATTCCTCTCACAACTCTACTCTGTGCTTAGTGCTACCTTTACCTCATGTGACCGCTGATGACCACACTAGACTTCGCGTTGTAGATCAAACGGTTATATTCAGAAGTGGGTAGTACTCAGTTATTACCCACTTTTCTAGCAGCATACTTTTACTCTTACTTGTGCAATATTTTTATTGAAGTAACAGTAGTCTTAGCTGAGTAAAAGTTTTGGTTCCTCTTCCCACTGTGAGTAAGTCTACAAGTGACAAAAGCTTTATGTCGACAATATGAAATGTTGTTGTTTCTTGCGCTGCTCCTTCAGATATGACTTAGTTTGTCTCATTTTGTGTCTGCCACTTCTTTGTACTTCTACGTGAGTAATATTATTTTCTTTTATTTTCTGGCTACTATACCCATCTCTGGTTATATTAGCCAAGCAATGCCATTCTCCCTCTAGGTGCAATATGTAACTTTACTTTTGGAAAATGACAAATCGATCAAATCAAGTGTCTGGGATCGTGGTAGGCAGTTGGTTTCCCATGATTCTTGGTTACAATGAGCCTGAGTGGGTGAAAAAAAGTGACTCTAACATCTGTATTAGTTGTTACTTGAGAAAATGCTTTAGAAAATGAACACTGAATAAAATTGAGGGGTTGCTCAAATGGCAAACACACATTTTACAAGAATAACATGATTTATTTACGATGCGCTGTCCAGCATGTAAAGCAAGTCTCACAGAGGACACTTGAGTGAGGCAGATGTTGAATCTGCATGTTTTAACCACGCTGAGAAAACATGTAAGCGGTGGGCCAGCAGCCTTTTTGGTGCAGTTGACAGATCTTCACTTTCACTGTAGGAGGAGTCTGTTTTCTGCTGACATGATCTACATTTATCAGAGGCTCGAAATACATTCGTCGCCATTCGTATTTCTCACAGTTCTTTGGTAATCTGTAACTTTTCGTGGATACTTTTTGAAGTGAAAATAGAGAACAGCTATCGCAATGTGTGACGTATCCCCTGCCATCAGCCAATAGCGCATCTGGAAATATTCTTGTGCCGACTCAAACCCCGCCCAGCTGTTCAACTTTTGCAGCAGCACAACAACATTTTAAGTTTTTTAGACCCGCATCTATTATAAAATCTCTACACTGTACCCGTCTTTCAAACATGATAACCAAGACCAAAATTGCCCACAAAAGAAGGAAATCAACAGAATAATGACTTCATGTGTGGATGTATGTTGTAATAGTGTATTTCAGGAAATATTTAACTAATCTAAAAACATACAATCGCAGGTTGGTGTTATGTTAATGCAAAAGATTACGGTTTGTTGTCTGCTTTGTTTGCATTCTGATCTGAAGCCGATCTTCAGACGCTGTTTGTGTTGTGACTGAACAGCTGTGTGGTGCTACTAATTGATTTGTGGTCAAAATCTATGGCGTACTATTGGTTGGTTATTGGCTGCGGCGTTTGCCTGCAAAATTGAGAAGATAAGATAAAAGTGTGAATTTTGTGAAAAAGCTAGACTCTCGAGTGGCGACAAAGTGGGTCTCATTGAGTAAAATATATTCTACTTTTATGTAGAATTCTGTGTCCTCCCTCGATGGGGACCTGCGTTTTCACCAAAGAAAGCAGATAGACAGTCTTGGCCCACCGTCTAATGACTTTGTTTTCATTTCTGGTGAAGCTCCTCCCTCAGGAATTTCCCTCCCCAAACCTTTCAGAGGAGAAATGCAAATGTTACAGGAGCAGGGATGTAGGTGGATAATCAGAGATGGTTTGGAAATAAGACTTTAGATTTTATGCACCTTCTGGCCTAGAATGTAATCATTTTAAACACGTCTGTGTGTGCTTTAATTTTAAATTAAGGTTAATGTAATACAGTGGTGAACAGTCCCCATGGGTCCTACGCCTTCACACACCCATATTTACACATCTGCATCACCTATAAGTTAAAGTATACTAACAATGTTAGTGTTTAAATGCAGAAAAACACATCACATTAGAGTGAAACTAGTCAACTCACAACCACACGAGCACACGCCCTGAGTAGAACGATCCTGGCTGTACGCCCACCATCAACCTTTAGGTTATCTTACTAGGCCACAATCCTAACCACTGCCCATAGACCTTATAACAGATTATGTCTATTTAGCACTTCTTTCACATATGTCCAGCTCTGGGTATGGAATCCAACAGTTCATTCTGTGCTCTGTGAGGTCCGAGTGCCAGAAAATCCTCTGCTAAAAGTCTGGTGGGTTTTAGATTCCCTTCTGAATGATTCAGGACGACTTTCTCTGTGAAAAATAATCCATTATTAATGATCCAAATGAAAAGTCACAAACAAAAGCATCTTCTCTTTTATTTCTTTTTCTTAAACTCCGCCAAAAGTTCAACACTGTGCAAGCTAGCCATCAATAATATAAGCAAAACTGTGAGGCGACAGCAGGCAGCCACTCCAGGCCTTTCTCTCTGCCAGTCAACTGCCAAATGAGAATCCGATTGGTCAGTTCAAACACCATGAGCAAGCAGTTATGAATGTGGAACCCCCAAAACAACAACAAATCTGGCTGGTACTGTAGTTCTATCTCAAGGAGGCTGGCGCCAAAAACTGTGTAAATCAGCCAACAAGACAAGGCACAGTGACATCACATGACCCTTGTGAAGAAGGATGCAGAAGGCATCAGAAACATGTCAAGGTATGTGTAAACAACACACTGGTCTGTTAAAAAGAACCTTTATTTGGAAATAATATTACAATTTATGTTTGTTAGTGACTTTGTGCAGCACCATTTTGAAGTGTGCATAAGTTAAAAGAAAAAAGAGTGAGATGATAAAATCCCTGTATCTCTTTCAAAAAAAGTCCTGCACTTTTGAAGAACCACCAAAACACAGGCCGCAGATGTACAAAGTAGGGCGGGGCAATTAATCGAAAGATCAGGACATCATGAATCAGTCTGATCATCAATGATATGGGAGGGTTTTATGAATGGAGAGGTCCACAACCATCTTCTGTCAGTAAAATCGTGTGGTTTGGAGCAAAGTTCAGACTCTGGAGGAAGAAATTTTATATTTTTTTAGATTAAAAGTCTCTTGTTTATATTCATGTTAATGAAATAAAGAGCCCTTTTTAATTTTATTTTTGAAAAGACTAAATAAAATTGGATTGAAAATCGAGATGAGGAAAAAAAAAAGTGATTTTCTTCATTTTGTTCCCATATCACCAGCCCTAGAACAAAGAAAGTGAACCAACTCAAATTATTTTAACATTAATATTATATTTTATTTTATGAGACATAATTCCTAGTGAACATTTACTACTTGTATCTAAACTGTGGTATGCTAGGAAGACGACTTTGTACCAGATGCCCTACTTATTACTGAATGAAGTCGAGCAGCACATAGTGAGTATTTTTTCTGCCTTTTCTGTATTGTTCACTGTGGTTCTGTCCCGGACTGGTCCATTATTGTATTACAGAGTGTATTTAAATGAGATATTCATTTGGAATGATGTCTTCTTCCTGTGTTCCCAGGCAGACGAGACCTTCGTCATTGGAATAAGTATTCACCGTGTCCAGCTCTAAAGAGGCTGTGCCTGTACCTGTGCACTCTGTGTTTGATTTATTTAAGACTATTCAGAACTGTGGAACACTAAAGGCTGTATTTGTCTATTTATTGTACATTGATGTTGTGTGTTGGCCTAGATGTAACTGTGTAGACTGAATTCAATTATATACAAAAATAACACCATAATAAAGGTTTATTTACATGATTAGGAAACATAAGATAAATATGCACATTCAGCATGATTTGTTCACAGTTCATCTGTGCTGTGAAAAATATGCGCAGAGGATACTGAATAAGTTTCAAAGCCTAAAGATAATTTTATTACACACAGCCACTTTCCATATTATTTTTATGCAAATACAGAGACTTTTTTCTTTCAAAGGTCCTTTAAAACTTCAGATCTGTTATTAAGCTGCTGCTTTTGACAGCTCAGTTGGTAGAGCTCTTGCCCATTAACCTGAAGGCTTGTTGTTCTGCTCCCATCTGTGCATTCTTTTGTGTCCTTGGGCAAGACATGTACAGTGATGTGTGAATGTGTGAGTGAACGGGTGACTGCATGATGTAACATTATTTGAGGTTAGAGTGGAGGCAGAAAAGTGCTATAAACAGGCTGGGCAAAATTACAATTTTGATTTGATTTAAAGAGGGAACAGTACACTTCTGTGCGGTAATTTTTAATACATAGGACATACGATTGTTTTGAGAATGCTATATTGGCCAAAAACAAAATATAAAAATGTTTAATTAGTTTCATTTTCGTTTTTGATGCTCTGTCCCCCCTCGCTCCCTCCCTTCGAAGTTGTTGTGTATTATTTTGTATCGTGCCTTTATATGGAAAATTGCCCTGCGAGAGCATGGGTGACGTAGGCTTGGACAGAATCGTACTGCTAACCTTAAGGAGGGTTGGAATAGGACCCAGGAGATATCGCTATATTACTCAAACATGCATGGATGGCATCTAGAACCTCTTCAGGCATGTTTTTGATGAGGGGACATTATAGGAAGCTCCAAAAAATGGATTATGTATAATATTCCCTCTTTTATTTTTCCTTATTAAAACCAAATACAATATTAATTTCCTGAACATAAAAAGACTGACTTTAAATCGCTGCCATGACAGAGGATTACAGGTAGAACATGCATAGATCTTAGTCAGGAGCACCTAGCTGCAGGATCCTGAAGGAATCTCGGAAACGAGGAGCACATGGAAACTCCATCAGGCTCCACCCTGTCGCTGGGAATTGAACCCAAGACTTCCCATGAGGTGAAGAGAATGCCAGCTGCTTTTTTCCGCCATGCCACAAAACATCTAGAACAGAGGGAGAATATGTACTGTAAAAGGATTGTTTCATATTAGTATTCATTAGGGCACAGGTATGACGCTTTGAAGTAGAGTGTGGCTTTATTTAAATGAAAAAAAAAAAATGTAGAGGACTTCAATACAAGAAGATGAATCAGGGGGACGTTCAAAGCTCCATTGTAGAACTCATGTGAAAGTGCTGACATATTAATTAGAATATGCTCACGAGGACATTGCTTTGATTGTCCCCTAAGAGAATTGGTACTGGATTTGACTTACCCTTCAGTGCGTTCAGTCAAGGGTTCTTTTTAAATTTGTATTCAAGTTTTACCATGTGGTTTTGATGAAGAATACTCAGTACTTTTTAAACAGGTCTAAACCTAGGTCCAAACTCAATCAGATCTTGACTAAACCAGGGGACTATTTTCAGTGGTGGAAGGTAACAAAGTAAAAGTAGTAAAGCACGGTACTTAAGTAGAATTTTTAGGTGTCTGTACTTTACTTAAGTACATTTTACACGGGATATTTTTTAATTTTACTTCACTACTTTTGAAAGCAGGTATCTGTACTTTCTACTCCACTACACTTTTGAACTGGACTGAATAGTAAAAACTTTTCATATGATTTGAGGGGTTATTTTTAACATGTTCATGGTAACATCCTGACTAACGTTTTTGAGTTCAAGCTTCGGCTTTGAGCAAACAAAAATAAACTGATTCGTACTGCTATATTTTTTAAGTCAATATCACTACATTTACACTTAAATTAACAACACTTGTGTAAATACTTTTAATTTTACTCATAAAGTAAATTTTTGAACGGGTACTTACTTAATACTTTTATTTAAGTAGATTTTTTTTCATGCGATACTTTTACTTTTTACCTCTGTATCTGTACTTTTACTTAAGTAACAAAATTGAGTACTTCATCCGCCACTGACAATTTTACAGAAGTGGTTAACTCCATAAGCCAGTGTTACTGTGTTCATATATATGTTTTTATTGTCATTTTGGACCCATACTTACCATGGTGTGTGGAATTTTTAAATTGAACCAAAATGGCAACAACACAAGACAAACCTAGCCACATAAGCCTGTTTCCAGGGTTCCCTCTGGTGGTCCAATACACTAATATTAGATTATTTTAAACAAATTTGTATCTACATGTATGTCCTCTTTTGGGTAAGTTCTTGTTCTGAACCACTGTAGCAATGGTATAGTCCAATCTTAGACCTATATTAGACCTGGAATATTAGCATAGACCTGATAAAGATCTGGAGGTACTCAGAGATCTGGACAATTCTGAGGAGCCGCCCTCTGATCTAAACTGGGACTAAACCAGGTCTAAAAATGTTCTTAACTAGATTTGAAGCTGGACTAAGTGGACATACCATGTGCCATTGTAGTGTTATTGAGCATTCAAACATGCATTGAGACGTCTTGACAGTGGTATTTTAATTTTTTTCTCTTTTAAATACTGTCATTAGGAGGTCTCTGCTGGCAGTGGAGGGAATGAACCATGGACAAAATAAATAAAAGCTGCAATTTAGCAACATGACCGCCATGCTAATATATCCATGTGTTTATAATGAAGTACAGAAATGCTCAGAATGAGTCAGGTTTCTGAACTAGTAACTTAACTGTTTAAAAGTTTAAACAAAATATTTGAGAGCTCTGAGTTAGAGGACAGGATTACAGAAGCCTTTGTGAATTGAGCAAAATACAACTTCATATATTTTTACCAGGGGAAAAAAGTAAATTTTGCTCATCACCGTGAACAATTGGGATGCTCTGAATGCATAAGATAAGTGAGGATTTACTGCCACTGCAAAATGTTTAAAATGAACTGGTTCTGTTTTTCACGTTTTAAAATAGTAAAAATCTGGTACAGCAGCCTTTAAAGAAGACCTATTGTCTTCTATTATCTACGACACCTGTGGATCATTATGGTATAATTTACACATTTTAAATCACAATATTAGCCTTAAACAACTTAATAAAACTGCGGTGCCCAATGGGAGCTGACATCACCGTAAACATCCTCAGAATAAAGAGCCATGAAGTTGTCGGCCCCTCCTATGGATAGCTGCACGTCACACTTGCAAGTAGTGGATTTCTTAATCCGCTACTTGCGGATTAAGAAATCGAAGAATGAACAGAGCAGTGGGCTTATGCTGGCGACGGTGAAAACGAGTTGATTGGCAATGTGGTGTCTTGAAAATAAGCGATTAAAGATTGCTCAAACACGCACGAATCACTCCAAAAATAACTCGGAGAGGGTAAATGAGAAGGGTAAACAACTACAACATGGTTAAAAGCTCCGAAAAGTCGATTAGGTTTGCTTTAAGTCTAAAACGTGAACAAACCAGGACAAAAACTCGAATCAACCTGGAGATGATAATGTAGCTGTTGTGTTCCATTAGCCACTCAAGCATACATAACGTGATTAGCAAAGTGCTGTTGTCCCTGGGTTTGGTCTGCAGGCTGCGCTCACACTTCTGTGCGCTGCTTCAGTGCACAGATGTGGTGTTTAGGTTGTACAGTGTCAGCTGAGGCCTGTGGCTCGAGGTGCTCAGAGATGAACATGGACATTAGACACGCACAGTTTCACATCACAGCTCCTGGGTACACCGCAATCACGCGGTATATGAAAAATATTAGGTTTTATATAATTTTGTATTCTTAATGTATGTTTGAAATTTACGGTTTAGTTAAGGCAGTTATTGAAAATGTCCACTGCCAACGGTGTGGCAAAACTTGTCACAATTCAATTCATTCAGGTACAAATTTTAACGGTTGTAAGCGGCGAATAGTAAAAGTTGCAGTTATTTAAATAGTACAGTCACGTTTTCTTCTGTGCACAACAAAATATTCTGTCTTATGCCAAAAAAAACAAAACAAGGAACAACAAACAGATACAAGATTTGTCTAAGGGGGCATCCCATAATGCTTTGTGATGTGATGTTACAATCTACACAACCAGTCGAAAGTTTGGACGCACCTTCTCATTCAGTGTTATTTCTTTATGTTTACTACTTTCTACATTTTATATACATACTGACAACATCAAATATATGATGCAAGACGTATGGAATTATGTAGCAAAGAAAAAAAAAGTTAAATACATTTTTTTTTTTTTTTTAAATATATATTCTTGAAGTATCCAACCTTTGCTTTGTCAACAGCACTGCAAACCCTTGGCCTTCTCTCTCTGAGCTTTATGATGAAGTCTCCATATGCGTCATTCCTAGTTTTGATGCCTTCGGTGAGAATCTGCAATGCAAATAGTCATGAAAACAAAGAAGTAACATACATGAAAAAGTGTGTCCAAACTTTTGAATGGTAGTTTATTTTTAGCAACTGTGAAAAGCGCTATCGGATCAGGAAACGACAAGGTCAAACGCCGGATCAAAGAGGCGATTGAAATCAGGAATCAAGGGAACGACGCCATTAACCGTGATGAATTTGCGTTTCTTCTTTCACACACCTGGAACACGCTTGTCCGAGGATCACCGGTGACGGATGTCGTTTGACGGCGGCGCGGAGTTCTGTCAGTGGAAACGAAGTATTGAAGTGTGGAGTGAAAATTCAAAAGCAGCAAGGACTACAAAACGGAAGGGAAGAAAAGACCCCTTTCAAGTAACGGGGATTCACTCACTGGGGAGAAGTATTTGGTTGAAATGCCTTCTGTGAATCCGGTAGATGGGATTTTTAAAGCTCTGCACAAAGTTGGAAAATGTATTGGGGGAAATGTTGGAGATGTGCGTTCTGTCACGGTAACAAGAGGAGGAACAGTAGTTATTGAATGCAAAACTAAGCAACAACGAGAAAAGGCAGCGTGATAAAGATGTTTTCCCTTTCCCTTTCCTAAGTTCAAGAAAGAAAAATTCAAATCTGTCAACTGGTTTGAATTTTTCTTTTGCTATGGATCAGACCTGGACGACTGAGGGATTACACAGACTTCAATGGTAGTGTGCAGACAAAAGGGGTGATAAGCGGAGTACCTACATCATTTGAAGAGTTATTTAGCGTTGTGTCCGGAGTGAGCAGGGTCAATGGAATGCGAGAAGAGAGCACGCCGTTAAGTTTGACCTTTTGTGGACAACTCCCTGACCACATTTACCCGGATTATGTGTGTTATCGAGTTAGAGAATATGTAAAAGGCCCACTACGTTGTTTTCCATGCCAACAGTGTGGTTACGTGGCGGCGGTGTGCAGATGGGTTAAAGTTTGCGCCCACTGTGGAGATTGCAAGTGTTTAAATGAAGTTTGCAGAGAAGAAAACGAAGAACCCAAGGTGTGTCCACTGCAACGGAAATCATCGAGCTGGATCAGTCGTTTGTTCGAAAAGAAACGTTTACGGGAAAATCATTGCATTGTGGAAGAAGAACGAAATGTCATACACTGAGGCAGGCAACAAGGAGCCTGAAGCCCAGAAAGACAATTTGGCCTATGTTGACAGGAAGCAGTTTCTGGCGTTCATTGCAATGGTGACAAACTGCGCGTCTAGTCTACACGGAAAATTGGAACGTATTGACATGGTCCTTAATGCTGCTAACAGGTTTTTGAACATAGAGGAAATTTTAAAGAGAGAGAGAAGAATTGTTCAGCCCTGAAGGAGGGGAGTTCACCTGGGACTATATGAAGGACATGAACGGGTGTAAAAGTGACTGAAAGAAATAGGGTTTTATTGCTGTTGTTATTTTTATTTTGTTAACTATAGGGTACAACATAAAGACTCAAACAGTCGCTATCCCACTTTTATCAACGAGTGACACTACGGCATCCACCCAACAGTGGAGGGCAGCATTACGCTCTTTTGTGTATAGCCTGCCGGAATTCATTAGAGGAAGAAGAAGGATCACCGGTGTAGTAGGCCAAAGTACAGGGTTTAAACGTATACATTTTTATTTATTTATTTTTTTAGGGGCTTTAGGTGGTGGTAATGCAACTTCTTGGATCCGCCATTAAGTTTGACAGAAGAAGAAAGGCCACCAGGCAGAAGGACGCTTGGTCAGTCTGAGGTGACCAATAAGCTCTTTCTTTTCATGTGTCACTGAAATAAACAAATCTGATTAACTCTGGCTCGAGATGCGATGGAGGAAGTTTTGACCAGACTGATGTCCCTCTGTAGAAAAAATACAGGGACATATCAGTCTGGACAAATTTGACCAGCTCATGATTAGAGTTTCCAATTAGATAATTCCAAGCTATATCTATAAGAAGACACAACATAACTGAAGCATAGGATAATTCCCTCTTCACTCCGCACACATGCATACATGCACCAGAAGGGAGAGAGGAGGAGAGATCGAGACTAAAGAGGTGAGCGAGAGACTAGAGGTGAGAGAGAGAGAGCGAGGAGGGGGCGGGATTTGCAGCCGGTGTTTCACAGCCTCTCTCAGACAGCCCCACACGCGGCTCTGAGCTGCATAAAGAGCGCTTTGACTCCTCTCCCCTCTCTCTCTCTCTCTCCACGGAAATATTTTGGACCTATCTCATCAACGCCACTTCAGAACACTCCGAAAAGGTAGGAGCCCGCTTTCAAATCTTCAGATCTATCAGAATGAACAGATAAACACTTGGAATCACTATCCAAATCTGGAATTCCAACCGTGGGTCTTATTGGTAGACAGTGTTGCAAAGTGTCCAGACTGTCCAGCTTATCCACCTTGCTGAAGTAGGGCAGTGAGCCAAAGGGTTTAGGGGGTAGGAGTTAGGAGGTAGTAGTGGAGGGGTCTTAGACATGATTTAAGTGAATTAGAGAAGTGGAAGAGCTGCATTTGGGACATGTTGCGCATTCTAAAGCAGCGAAAGGAGATGAGCGGGGGGGAGAGGGTGCGTTAGAATATATTGTGAAAGAGTATTTTATTGTTTTATTTTTAAATTTTGTATTTATTTATTTATGTATTTATTTGCATGCTTAGAGTGGTTCTCTACTTTCTAAAATATATATATATATATTTTTTTTATTTTAACATGCTTGCATTTTTTGTTTTGTTT
>KN482473.1:12646-24280 GCA_000787095.1 Periophthalmodon schlosseri | reverse complement strand
GCCAAGTCCTACGCGTATCACTGATCAAGAAAATAAATTGGAGAACGAAGTAAGTACAGAGCTGTGGGTGTGTACCAGCGGCGGTGAAAATGGGGTAGATCGGAGCAATGATGTTTTGAATACAGGAGTATGAAGATTGCTCAAACATGCATGAATCACCGTAAATACAACTTCAGAGGGTAAAGGAGAAGGGGAAACAACTACATCGTTTTGCAGAATAGGTCCGCTTTAAAGGACAAACTACACACATCGATGTGAGTAATCGGAGGGACCATGACCAGAAAGGAGTCAGATCATTTTGCTGTTTACATTTCATTTTAAAGGGCCCATATAATGCTATTTTCTGATCTGTTATAATGCTGTTTCCTCACCAAAACATACCTGGAGTTGTGTTTTGTTTCATTCACGCATGTTAAACACAAAAACTGCATAGTTGAGCTGAGTTCATTTCTCAAACAGAAAACACGGCACCTTGTGATGCCATGTGGTGATACAGGAAGTGCTCCACTGTGTTTTTTTAAACTCCATACACCTCCACTAGAATCATTTGGATGATTTCAGCCCTGGAATTGCCAATCTCTACTGAACTAAAGGTGAAACGTAGCTGTGAAACTACCACTACATGACTTCACAAGGTGGAACAGAGCAATTTGAGCTTTGGAGGTGTAAACAGACTAATAATAAAAGACTACTCAAAGATGCTTGAATGAAACAAAACACAGCTCCAGGTATGTTTTTCAGGAGGTAACATCATTATAACACGGCTAGAAGCTCACAAGAATCCATTTTGTGTAACATAGGACCATTAGTCATCTTTTAGCTCAAAAAGTCTGACAATCACATTTTGTGTGCACATGATTTTGATTGCTGACATTATAATTTTTCCAACACGTCTAAAACGATTCTCCCCGATTCCTAACTGGTCCCACTGGAAACGCTTTTGACATGCATTGCAGTTCTCGGAATAAAAATGCTTCATCTCTGAATCCTATCCCGGCCAGCACCTATGATCAGTGTAGTCGATATTTGATGATACATTGTCTTGTGGGGGTTTGATGCATCTAAATTGCTTCTATTTCCATGGAGATTCTAGCGTTTCATCTGCGCGTAATGTCATCCTGTCCAGAGTAAATGCCGCTTTCTGAATTTGATTTGTGAGAAAACCATCAGCAGATATGTGCACATTTATAGAACTGTCTAACTGTCCACCACTTCTCCATAAGACGCCATTTTCTTTACCTCTCACAGAGTTAGACAGCTGCTGTACATTCATGGATATAGGGTTTGGAAAAGTTGGGAAGTGGAATAGTAGGGGTTTTTTTGTTTTTTTTTTGTAGTAGTAGTAGTTTTTTTATGTAGCGTGGCCAAACATGATCGTCCAATCAGATTTGTTTATTTCAGTGATGCATGTGAAATGAAGTAGCTCATTGGTCACCCATTATTTTTAGTAAAATCATATTTCTCTCACCTCGGATTTAGTTAAGCGCTTTTCTCATTGAGGGATGGAAGATGGATCATGTAGCTATGGTTGCTATGGTAATGTGTTAGCATCTCTAGCTGTATAAACAGGCATGAACAGGGTTATACTTTTGTCTGCTTTATATTTTATTTTATGGTGTAAGTTGCTATAAGGCAGTTTTTAAAGAAGGCTTATTGTGCTTGTGTCTGCTTTATAGTTATAATCTAAGACTCCTGTGGATCATTATGGTATCATTTGCATGTTTTAAGTCGCAATACTCATCTAAAATGGGGTAATAAAAGAAAGAAGTCCGCTGACTTCCTAGCGAACAACGGATTTTTTTTTTTTCATTTGTACCAAAATTACTACAGAACACTGCTGAATCCTACACGTATCACCAATTTGGAAAATAAAATTGGAGAACGAAGTAAGTACAGAGCAGTGAGCGTATCCCGGTGTGAGTGAAAACGTTGGTTGATCGGCGATATGGCGTCTTGAAAATAAGTGATTAAAAATTGCTCAAACATGCACTTCCAATGTCCAATCACATCAAACTGTTCCTCCTGACCTGACATTTTAGCATCAGTCCCTTGTGATATTTTTTCCTTTATTTTTTCCTCATAAGCAGCCTTTTTTTTTTTTTTTTTATACGGACAGACCATGCATGTCCCTGATTGGCTAAAACACCTGTCAATCACGCCTATTTGAACTCTGGGAGATTCACCGGTGACCAGACTCATCTTTGTAAAGTATTGGAGAAGTGTGTATTCTGGATCCCAGGCCACCATCAACTGAAAACATGCACATTCATCTAGTTATAGGTTCTCCTTATCAAAATAATTTCAATTTTCACCTATCCCCTATCCCCACCCACTGCTCTGTACTTACATATGATTATTAATATATATGTGACTCCGGGTAACATACACCTACATTAAAATCTGCTGCTTGTTACGGTGAAATGTCGCTATGCAGTTTTAAACAGGATGTGAATGGATCTGTTTCTATTATTAAGCCTATACCTTATTAAGCCTAAACTATTGCAGTTTAGAATGAACAAAATGTAAAATAATGATCTACATTGGAAAAGTATATTATATGTTCTTTAAACTTCTATGGGGTATTAACTGCTAACACATAACATATTTAGATCACCATGTTACCTTTTATTGTTTTGAAAACGCTATATCTATACCTTATTAAGCCTAAACTATTGCTTTGTTTTTGATGCTCTGAGCTAAGTCGCTCCCCCTTCAGAGCGCGATCACAACACCCCGCTAATGAAACTGCTGCACATCAAATCAGGTTTGGCAAGTTGTTGTGTACAGTTTTGTATCATGCTTTTGTATATTTATGGAGAATTGTCATATGGGAACGTGGATGACGTAGGCTTGCGGGCATTAGACAGAATCTTATAGCTAACAGTAAGGAGGGTTCGAATAGGGCCCGGGAGAAAACGTTAGATACTCAGACATGCATGGATGACATCTTCAACCTTTTTTTTTTGAGGAAACAACATTATAAAACGGTAGAGAGCTCCAAAACATCAATTTTGCATAATACCCCCTCTTTAATATGCAGCTTGTTACAGTGAAATGGCACTAGGAAGAAGTGGAGCTTCTCAGTTCTGCAGTTTTGAAAAGAAAGTCAATGGACCTGTTTCTATTATAACGCCATTTTAGATCAGTGTTGCAGTTTAGAATGAACAAGATGGAAGGTGGAAATTAGTTCTAGCGCTACAACCTGGTACAATGTGTCTCTCCTGTTAAGGTTAATTGTTATCCACCTATGTATTAAATTCACCAAGAGCTTTAATGGTGATATCCAGTGTGACCTGTCTTTGACAAAGTGGAGATCTTTTGGTGTATGCTTAAGCTAATGAGCCAGTATAAATGTTTTATGTATCATGTAGAATAAAATATGGAATTAACTAATGCATGAAGATAGAATCCTTTTTGGACAGACCTATCCTCTGTACAATGCTGCAAATGTATCGTTACATATAAACAATAAAATGCTTATAAATCTACCAATAGTTATTAAAGAGAGGTTATTATGCAAAATCTATTTTTTGAGCTTTCTATCATGTTATAACGCTGTGCCCTCATCAGAAACATGCCTGTGTGAGTAGTTTAGCGATCTCTCCCGAGCCCTATTAGAAACCTCCTTATGGTTAGCTGCAAGATTCTGTTCAGTGCTCAGCCCACAAGTCTACGTCACCCGTGCTCCCACACGACAATTCTCCAAAAATATACGAAAGCATGATGCAAAACAGTACACAACTGGACAAACCTGATGGGATGTGCAATAATTTCATTAGCAGGATGCACACTGATTATGTTGCGTTAGCGCTCTGAAAGGGGTGTGACTTAGCGGGGAGAGCAAAGGGAGGGGAGACTCAGAACGTCAAAAGTGAAAGTGAAACTTATAAAACAGCTTTAAGCATTAAAGCTTTAAGCTCTGATTTGATTTTGATTCTGATTCGGAAAAGAGAAACAAGGTGTAATCAACGACACACTCTCATCCTAAAACGTTCAGCTTTATAATTAGATCATAAAACCAAAGGCTGCTTTTGCGATCTACTTTTCGGATGGGAAAAACTACACTGACTAATTTTCAAGAAATTGGGTACTCCAGCTTTCACACTGACAGAAATGGGTTGACTTGCCTGATAGCTCTGCACATGTGGTATGTCCCTGGACTATTTTCAGTCTGTTACATAGCACAGAGCATGAAGAGAGGGAAAAGGAGGGAGCACGTATTCACTCAAAGAATCAAGGTTACACCGTAACCTCAGCAATCACATTTTCAAATCCGAGACATTAGGGGTGGACGATATGGTGATAAAAATCCAAACATGACTGTGACGGTCTGCTATTTTGGTGAAATTGTCATATCAGGATTCACTCTTTCTGTTGAATGCAGAGCTATTGTCAAACACAGACACACATTCACTCCTCTTACTGAACAGCTTCTGTAGGCTCTGAGTGAGTGACAGCTGGATTTAACCAATCACAGTGAAGCGTGTACTTTCAGAAGGAGAATACTGCTTTATTTACCTCTTAAAAGCAATAGGAAATACAATACTTACGTAACTCGTGATACAATTGAACATACATTTTTTGCCATATCACCCAACCCTACAGGACATTATTCAGTATGTCATGCAGAAGGTAATAAAGTGGTTGTTTTATAACTATGACGTTAACATTCAAACTAATTACTGTAATTACTCTCAGTGTTTTCTTTGGCATGAGTTAGCTCCTGGTGCAGACTGGCAGCTATATAGCACGGCAGCTGAGTTTAGGTATAGTGGTTTAAAGCAGACCTATTATGTAGAATAGACTTTTCAGAGCTTTTAACCAGGTACACACCCACTGCTCTCTACTTACTTCTTCTCCAATTTGATTCTCTCAGTTGGTGATGAAAAAAATCTGCTGCTTGCTGGCGTGGTCTGCAGCTACCCAAGGTGCCGACAGATGCCTGGCTCTTTGTTGTGATGACGTTTACGCCGATATCGTCTCTCACTGGGCACCGCAGTTTTCTAACGCGGAACTCAGCGGACTTGTCTCTTTTATTAAGTCGTTTTAGATGAATATTACGATTTAAAACATGCTAATTATAACAATGTTCAATGCAAAGTGATGAGCGGAACGGTCTGTACCTGATTTTGAACCATGAATAATGAGCATGTTTTAGATCGAACTTTTAACCCCGCCCACTTAGTTGCCTATTATATTGTTATATAAAGTTGCCCGATTATAAGAAAAAGGTCATCTTCTCAGTAGCAATAGCGTAAAACATTTCATGATATAAAGAGCTTTTATCTTGACAATAGTAAGTTATGGTATGGGCCCCCATTTAATTTCAAAATACAGAACATAATACAATCAGTGGTATTTTGGAATATAAAATGAAGCAGGTTTGGAAATGGAAAACTCATGTTAAATCTTGATGCGTGTTTGAGTTATCCACCCACATCTCGTTCTTGTCTCATGCTCTCACATCACAGATATTGTCTTTGTGCTGACGAGGGACTGAGACAATGTGATAATTGACTCTCCGCTCATCAGTCACTGCTTAGGGTGAGATATCTGATGGAGCGACTACACTCTGCTCTGCCACAACTGCCACCCACTCTACCGTACTCAATACAGGTGCAAGATTACTGTTACTTCAATAATATTACTTAAGTAAAAGCACAGAGTAATCTAAGAAAATGGAAGGAAGAATAAAAATTGACCAAACATTAAATCAGGGTTGTAACACTTTTACGGGGATTGTTTGTTAACATATATATTTAGATCGGCATGTTACCTTTACCACGTTAACATCAATGTGTTAACGTGTTTAATTAGTGTTTAGTAACGTGTTTAGTTTTTGACGCTCTGACACTCCCTTCCCTTTGCTCTCTGTGCTAAATCACTCCCCCCTTCTGAGCACTATCACAACACAATCAGCACGTATCCTGCTAACTAAACTACCGCACATCGATTCAGGTTTGTGAAGTTGTAATGCATCGGTTTGTATCATGCTTTTGTATATTTATGGAGAATTGTCGTGTGGGATTATGGGTGACGTAGGCTTGTGGGCGGAGCATTGGAAGGAATCTTACAGCTAACCATAAGGAGGGTTTGAATAGGGCATGGGAGAGGTCACTAAAATACTCAAACATGCATGAATAACATTCAGGCCTCTTCAGGCATGATTTTAATGAGGGAACAATGTTATAACATGGTAGAAGGCTTCAAAAAGTCAATTTTGCACAATACCCCTACTTTAAATGATGCACAAAAAATACTGATAATACTTTATAATACTGAAGGAGCAGTGCAAGAAACACAAATAATCAAGTTATTTCATATTGTCAGCATAAAGCTTTTATCTAGACTTACTCACAGTGGGAAGAGGAACCACAACTTTTACTTCAAAAAAACAAAATATTACTTAAGTATGGTGTCTGAAAGCAACTTATATGATTTTTTTTTAAATGTATACTTGAAGAAGGGGTATTTTACTTCTATGGGGTATTAACTGCACACAACACATAAGATATTTAGATCACCATGTTACCTTATATTGTTTTGAAAATGCTAGATACGCTGAAAACTACATAATAACATGTTTTATAAATTTCATTTTAATTGCTGACGCTCTGAATCCCCCCTCCCTTTACTTTTCGAGCTAAGTCACACCCCCTTCAGAGCGCTATCACTAACACAGTCAGCGTACATCCTGCTAATGGAACTACTGCACATCGCATCAGGTTTGTCACGTTGTAATGATTTGCATCCTGCTTTTGTATATTTATGGAAAATGCCCAGGAGAGATCACTAAAATACTCATGCATGGATGACATATAAGATCTCTGCAGGCGTATTTTTGATGAGGGAACAAGGTTATTACATGGTAGAAAGCTCCAAAAAGTCGATTTTGCATAATCCCCCTCCAGTATTTTCAATGGAAGATGAGAACAACTAAATCTTATCTGAAAGAGCAGTGCATGAAACACAAATGTTCAAATCATTTCTACTGTCACCATGAAGCTTTTACTCAAGTAAGTGTAGTGTTACTTCAAACTAAATATTACTCAAGTAGAAGTAGATGGTGTCTGAAGACAATTTATATATATATATTTTTTTTAATTAAAGCAGACTTATTATACAAAATCCACTTTTCAGAGCTTTTAAACATGTTATAGATGTTTTCCTTCACAATTTACTCACCGGAAGTTGTATTTGGAGTGATTTGTGCATGTTTGAGGAATCTTTAATCGCCTATTTTCAAGACGCCATATTGCCGATCAACCCCCGTTTTCACCGCCACCGGTACACGCCCACTGCTCTGTACTTACTTCGTTCTCCAATTCAATTTCCTCAAACGTGATAGACTTAGAATTCGGCAGCTTTGCATAGTCATTTTGGTAGAACTGAGCTTGATCTGCAGCTGTCTGTCGGACTTATTTATTTTGTTGTTGTTGTTTTATATGAATATCAGCTGTGCCTTCAAATACATCCGCAGGTGTGTCTCTATTTAACTCAAATGTTGTCAATAAAAAAATCAGAAGCTTCCAAAGACATGGCATCATCATCTGGGTCCAAATTGTTTAAATGCATAGTCGTCTTACTGTATGTAAACTTCTGATTTTGAAGAACGTAATGAAAAACTGTCTAAAAAATCCTTGTCTCACTATTCTGGCATTTAACAAATAGAATAATTTTGGTAATCCTAACTGACCGAATACAGGAAAACTTTAGTCTGATTTCAGGTGAGACAGTGAGGAAAAAAAATAGTGTATGTAAACTTCTGGTTTCAACCATATACAGACACAAGCACTATAGGTCTTCTTTAAATGTACACTTGAGTAAATGCCACCAAGCTCTCCAAGTTCATTTACTCCTTAATATGACAACAATAGCCAGCGCAGAGTATGAGGAGGAGTATAGTGGAGGTTAGAGCTAACACTTTTTCCTGCAGTGTTTCAAATCAAAGATGTTCTCTGGGCTGACAGCACTTTGATGTCTCACTCCCACACTTTAAACCATCAGTCAATGTCAGCTCAGACTCGACCAGCCCACGTAATGATAGATAAGTCCGATCTAGTGCACAGCATTAGATGGGGATGGGTTGGGTATTCTAAGCGCAGATAGTGGAGATTATTTTAGATATTTTGCTAGGGGCTTTTGGAAGTCAGGTTTGTCAGTCGGAGATTTGGATTTTTTTTATAGTTATATAGTTTTGGTTGGCATTTCAAATAAGGAGGTTGCGAGGAGGTTCAGTGCCTGGACATACCCACACGCAGTCCCCCATTTTTATCTGGTGACCCCATTTTTAAAAGGTGCACTATGGAGCACGCTGTTCCATAGTGCACCTTTTATAAGGTGCACTATGGAACTTTTCTCACGGATGGTTATTGCTTTGCTTTTCTGCTTGGTTTTTCATGTATTTGAGTAAAATTTGTCTCACAGATATATTGTACAAGCTGCTCGAGATCAAAGTAAGTCCGCTGTGTACTGTCTGCGTCTAACTATGAAGCGTTCATTGTCCGATAATCAGGGTGTGCGCTGTTAGCATGTTACTTGTTGTTAATGCATTTTCCTAAACTTATTCATCTCCTCACAAGACACTTTACTTTGACGGATGGTAATTTGATGTTCCAAGGCTACAATGTAAACGGCTTCCTCGTGAGCCATATGTTATGTTTATGCTGTGTGTGTGTGTATAATGTATGCGCTGATATACGTGTTGTCAGGAGGCAGAGGAAGCGCGGTGATGTATTGAAATGAATGAGGCTAACGCGGTTAGCTGCTACCTCCAAATGGGGCATAGTATGTTCCACTTCAGCGGGAGATTGATGACTTGTGGGGTTTCAGGGATTTGCACCTGTCTCCTCTGCTCCGTCCTACCTCCTCATCTCCTTGTCTCCTTGCTTTCTTGTCTCCTCCTTCCTTATCCTATCGCTTCAGCAGGTTTTGACATAGGTCGTCCTCTCTGTGATATAGTCTTACTTAGTGCAGTTAAAGGTGCGCAATGTAACTTTTCCAGTAATCTGCTTATGTCCATGGAGATGTTAATGTTTTGCCTGGAAAATAATACGAAACCAATCTATCTACAATTAACTCAATAACAGAACTTTTTATTGCTAAAAATATATACCTTAAATATATACCTCTTCTCCACAGATCTGAACCTGTGTCGCCAGTGCCTTAGTGCCTAGTTTTTCTCATTGTCAGTATATGGACAGGCCTCATGTGAAAGCTCAGAACCTCCAGAATTCACTCACTGAGCTGCAGAGGCTGCACTAGCACTGATTCATGATTGGCTGTACATTCTGAGGTTAAGGAGTGAGTCCTTTTAGGTTTGATGTTTACATCATATCTGGGGACACAGGTAGGTCATGTTTATGGAATTTAAAATCAAAATCTTACATACAGTTCCTTTAAACACAGAAATGATGAATGATTCTAATGAATATGGACTTTAAAAACACTGTAGAGCACTTCTGGATTGTGTTTGTGTCTGTTATATAGTTATAGTCCTTGACACCCATGGATCATTATGTTATAATTTGGACATTTTAAATTTCAATATTCATCTAAAACTATTTAATAAAAGAAACAAGTCCAAACTGCGGTGCCCAATAGGAGCTGACGTTGCTGGAAACGTTCTCACAACAAAGAGCCGTGTAGCTGTCGGCACCTCCAATGGACAATAGGAGCTGACGTCGCTGTAAACGTTCTCACAAAGAGCCGTGTAGCTGTCGGCACCTCCAATGGATAGCTGCTCATCGCTCTAGCGAGTAGCGGATTTTTTTCATTTGTACCAAAATGACTACACAACGCTGCCGAATCCTGTGATCCTAAGAAAATAAAATTGGGGAACGAAGTAAGTGCAGAGCAGTGGGAGTGTACCCTACCAAAATGACTACACAACGCCGCCGAATCCTGTGATCCTAAGAAAATAAAATTGGGGAACGAAGTAAGTTCAGAGCAGTGGGAGTGTACCTGCGACGGTGAAAACGGGACTTCACCGGGAAAATGGCGTCTTGAAAATAAGCTATTAAAGGTTGCTCAAACTCGCACAAATCACTCCAAATACAACTTCGGGTGAGTAAATGGTGAGGGGAAACAACTATAACATGGTGAAAAGCTCTAAAAAAGTCGATTTTGCGTCAGAGGTCTGCTTTAAAGATGAGTATTTACACGTGGAAAATGATTGTTTACGGTGGAAAAATCAGTGTGAGCTCCCATAGGAGTAACAGTAGTCTGATGTCTCACTCCTCACAGTCTGACAGATCAGTCAGTGTCACTACAGAACCATCATAGAAAACACACTCTGTCTCTCTCAGTGAGGAAATTGATTCACATGATAATTATCTCTGACAAGTGAAGCTCCATCATCAGTTATAAATGAGCCCCTGTGAGGATTCTGACAGAGATCACACATATATAAATACACAAATGCAACATTTAAGCAGCTTAATGTGATTTAAACGCTTTTGGCAATAGGCAGACGAGTAAACATACATAATAACGAGCTAGTGATATTCTATTCACGCTGGGTGGGGGGCACTGCATTTATGTCTATGGAGGAATATTTAGTGGTTACTATGGTGACACAACGCGCACATAAGATTGTCTGAAAACTAATACGAAATAGATTTACGCAACTAATTTTCAGAAGCGTGCAATCATTACGAGTGGTCATGATCCCATTCAGGTGTTTAATTTTCAACAGAAAACGTGAGAGTGACTAACTGAAGAACTGTTTGCTAATGCTAGCTAGAGTGTGATTTTAATTTTATTTGAGAGGCACTTGTTTAACAGCCCAAATTGGCTCACCTGTAGTTTGTAATTCCAAATAAAGGCAGTTCTCTGAGGTCGCGCTGTGTTAAAATAAAGCTCACGTGCCATTTCGCGCTGTGGCACTTTACACACTGTCCGATAATGTGCATCAGTGACTTTACTCTGACGCAGACCTGAGCTCGTGCGGGACTCTGTTCTCCGGGCTCATGCTCCTACACAAACAAATCATGTCCAATTAACACTTTATGTAGTGTTGGCTTAACGCATTTTTATAGCATAAAATCAAACCAACCAATAGATTTAACTTGGGCTTTTACTATAAACCAACAAGTGTCCACAATTGAACTGTGCTGATTCAACCTTTTTTTTTTTAGTGTAGGCTACATTGCACACACACACATACTAATATATAGGTTACATTAAACACATACTAATATATAGGTTACATTAAACACATACTAATATATAGGTTAAATTAAACACATACTAATATATAGGTTAAATTAAACACATACTAATACATAGGTTACATTAAACACATACTAATATGCTACATTATACACACACTAGTATATAGGCTACATTACATACACGTAGTAATATACAGGTTACATTACATACACATATTAATATAAGTTACACATACAAAAAGGGAAATTAATACCATAACCCTAAAGGCATTTCATTTCACTGCCAACTTGCCCAGTAACTGTTTCGCACTCAAATAGATCGCTAATAGTGAAATTAAAATCATTTTCAACCACAAATATTTTGAATTTGAATTGTGCAGAACATTCACTCTTGTTTAAATGACTCTAGCTCCATGTCCTTTCACATAAAGCCAATAGAAAAAAAAAAAAAAAAAAAAAA
>KN482473.1:0-12619 GCA_000787095.1 Periophthalmodon schlosseri | reverse complement strand
AAAAAAAAAAAAAAAAAAAAAATTCAGCTCTAAAAGTCCAGTCCTCTGAATGCAGACTGTCTTTGTGTTCTGCTCTCAACCTAATGAAGACCTGCTGTCCTCAGCTAATGACACACCTGCCCTCTCTCTCTCTATTTCTCCTCTCTCCTTCTGCATCTTTATCTCTGTCTCTCTATTTGTCACTATCTCTGTCTGTCTAATCCTAACTCTCCCTTTATGCGTGTCGCTGTTTTTCTCTCCATCTCTTTGCCTCTCTCTCTGTGCCAGTCTCATTGTCTCTCTCTCGCTGTCTCTCTCCCTTGCATTGTCTCTATCCCTGTCTATCTCTCACTCCCTGTATATCTCTATGTGTCTCTTTGTGTCTCTCTCTCTCCCTGTTTATCTCTCTCTTTCTCTCCTTCTTTCTGTCTCGCTCCCTCTTTTTGTCTCTCTCACTCACTCTCTGTCTCTCTCCCCCTAACTATCTCTCGCTTTTTCTGTCTCTCTCCCTCTTTCTGTCTCTCTCCCCTGTCTTTCTCTCTCCTTCTTTGTCTCTCTCCGCCCCTAACTGCCTCTCTCTCACTCTCTGTCTCTCTCCCCCTAACTATCTCTCTCTTTTTCTGTCTCTCTCCCCTGTCTCTTTCTCCCCCTAACTGCCTCTCTCTCACTCTCTGTTTCTCTCCCCCTAACTATCTCTCTCTTTCTGTTTCTCCCCCTCTTTCTGTCTGTCTCTCTCTTTCTGTCTCTCTCCTTTTCTGTCTGTCTCTCCCCCTCATTATCTCTCTCTCTATCTCTCACTCTGTCTCTCTCTCTCTGTCTCTCAGGACAGCACTTTATGACCTGCTGTGTAGAGCTAGGTCTGTTAGTATGACTGATGAGTTATACTGTAATAGTTTTAAATGGTCTGCAGTGGTGCAAAGTTATGCCTCACTTACCTTATGCATTCTGAGCCTAATAATTATTATCCACAATGAGTTTATAAAAGTTGTCACAACTTTCCGAGGTCAGAGCGAAGTTTTGCCGACACGGTAATGCTAACAACAACTAGCTTGCTAACCGTGGACTTCCTGACTATCGGCCAATAAAACGCTTTCTAATTAGATGCAGACAGTGCGCAGCTGACTTATTTTGATCTCGAGAGCTGCTTGTACAATCTGTACTGTGGCAAGACACATTTTGCTTAATACATGGGGAAAAATCGGGTACAGGGCCTTTAATGGAGTTGCAGACAGTGATGAGTGGGATAAAATTGTTAAAGCAGACCTGCAAAATCAAACTTTTAAATCTTTTAGCCGTGTTATAGTTGTTTCTTCTCACCATTTACGCCTCACTCAGACTGCCCCCGGTCCAGCTGCAACTCCTGTGTCGAACAGGCGTAGTTGCGGTGTGACACTCACACGAGAACCGGAGGCTCTGCTGTGCTGTTGCGGTCACTGACTTTGAAGACCACTTGTCTTGCGGTCAGCTCCGGTGTCAATCCACATTTTCACCACCGCCGGTACATGCCCACTGCTCTGTACTTCATTCTCCAATTTTATTTTCTTAATCAATGATACGTGCAGGATTCGGATGTTGTGTAGTCCTTTTGGTACAAATGAAAAAAAAAAAATCAGATGCTCGCTAGCATGATGTGCAGCTATCCATTGGAGGTGCTGTTTGAACTGTTTGTTGTGATGATGTTCATGGCGATGTCAGCCCCCATTGGGCACTGTGGGACTTGTTTCTTTTATTAAGTTGTTTTAGATGAATATTGCAATTTAGAATGTGCAAATTATAACATAATGATCCATGGGTGTCATCGATTATAACTATATAGCAGACACAAGCACAATATGTCTTCTTTAAATTGGAATTTGCCAGTACAAGAAAATATTTGTGATACTTTTTGCCATATTGCTCAGCTTCTTGTGAATCAAAATGTGTCATTGTTAGCCCTTAGAAAGTACGAAAACAATGCGTATATGTTACCAAAAAAACTCACCTCAACAGGACTGATAGTCTTTGGCAGATGTGAAGAAGGAACGCGAGTCTGTAAATAACGGCAAAGGTCTTGGGTTATTCTGAATCAGGTCTGTGTAAACAAAAGCACAAGCGTACGGGGGTCAGCGGGTGTCCAGAGAGTCCAGGCTGGCGGAGCTGACGGTTGTGGGGATGAGAAGAGGATTGTGGCCTTTGCTGCGGAGGGAAACAGCGGAGCGGGCGGAGACAGGGCAGCGGTGAGCAAACGTGTGCTGTGGAGATGGGGCTTTCTTGTGCTTTCTTAAAACGGTAATGCTGATGTATTTTGAAGTTTTGAAAAATAAAAACGAAATTGCCAGATCAAAATGAGGAATAAACACATTCGTAGAGTAACATTTGGTTAAAGCGCATATGACGCAATTAGCGATTATTTTTATCAGGCGGGAGAGTTTGTTTACCTGCTTTACATGTTTCAGATACTTCCTGTTGCGTTCCTCAGAAGCGTCACGTGATGGTGTAGTGACGTGTCTTGTAGGCTGCTTTACTTGATTTTGCCAGACAGAAGTGGAAGCTTACGCCACCTACTGTCTAACGTCTTCCGTACACCTATAAAAATAGAAAATATATTGCAAAACCAGACACACTGACCAACTATGGACTATGACTATGGACATGTGAACACCCAACAGGACACAAATTGACAGTAGTCAGAACACTGTACAACCGTGCCACCATCTTCACAGACACTCAAGACAGGGAAGAGGAGGCGACACATACCCACAATGCACTCACCAACTGTCTTCACAATGGGCAACAGAAAAAAAGCCAAAAAAAGGCACAAAACAGAGAAAAGCACAAAAAGGAAGTAACACAATACAACACACAATACCAAAAAAAAAAACCCCAAAACTGCAACAGTCACACTGCCGTACATCGGGGGGTCACAGAACAAATACAGAGAGCCATGAGGAAACACAGCATCAATACGCCGTTCAAACCACACGCGAAACTCACAAAGATATTAGTGAAACCAATGGACAGAATACAACCAGAACACAAATACGACGTGATAGATGAGATACCATGTCTATCATGCAACAAAACGTATGTAGGGGAAAAAGGGGAAGACATTTGGCACACGGAAAAAAGAACATCAAAAAGAGTGTGAAAAAGAAATGGCCAACAGACAATAAAAGAACAGAGCAATAAAAGAACAAGAAGAGCAGGAAAATCTGAAATCAGCCATATCCGACCACTGCAAGAGACAAAACGAGTTCCAAGGAGAATAAGTCGTGACGAGGGAGCATACACCTTATCACACACTCGGGATGCAGTCCTGGAGAAGGCGTCAGACAGTAGGGGCGTAAAGCTTCCCCTACTTTCTGGCAAAACCAAGTAAAGCAGCCTACAAGACACGTCACTGCACCATCACATGACGCTTCTGAGGAAGGCTACAGGAAATAGCTGAAACATGTAAAGCAGGTAAACAACCGCTACTGTCTGACAAAAAGAATCGCTAATTTAAATGTTTGACTTTTTTGGTGGGATAGTATCTGTGGTAAATATGTATCATAGCCATACATCAGTTAAGTGGCAGTTTGTGGAAAAAGTTAAAAAGAAAAGTACAAAAATACAGGAAGCAGCGCTGAGTTCTAAAACCGAGTACTTCAATTCAATTCTATCTATTTTTGTAAAGCCCAAAATCCCAACAGCAGTTGTCTCTTAGAGCTGAACATAATTGATTTAACCAACAGAAAGTTAGAAAACCAACAGTGAAACAGACATTGGTCAGTAACATTAATACCTGGTCAATAACATAAATACCTCTACCTCTATACTTCTAATAGTACGTCTAACTATGTCATCAACACAAACAATTTATACAAAAGAAATACATTTTTCTGACAGTTTAAACATTCATTTAACAAAATATGGTGTTGATTTTTTTTATTAGTCTTAACCATATTACCTAATTTACATTGTGGTTGTTAGGTAACTATGGAATTGTCGCTACATAATTAAAAAACTAGATATTTTAGTTAAATTTGTTGTCTAACCTTTCATTTTAACCAGTATTTTGTCATTGCGTCCTTGAGCAAGATGCAGATGAGCTGCGATGTAGTGTAGTTGTGTTATTAGTAGTGTTCTGTACAGATCATCAGAGTCTTTGAATGCCTCACAGACCTCTCCTCTTACACTCGCTCAGTCTCGATGCTGCGTTCAGGTGCGCTCTGGTACACCAAGCTCTGACACTTTCTATGGGAATGTTCTCCATGTTCTGATCCAGCATGTTCCGGCTTCAATAATGAAACAGCCAGAAGTCTTTTGTGGGCTCGGGAGATTTTAAAATACAATCAGATATTTTAGCCAAACACTTAGAAATGGCCGTAATACTCACTCCTGCTGTTTTATACATTGTGTGTATCCTTACGCAAATCACTTCAGTTAAATGTAGACAGCATGCAGTCGATATAGTTGACCTCAGGAGCTGCTTGTAAAATATATCTGCATTGGGGCAAGGCACATTTTGCTCAAATAGATGGGACAGAGCCTTTAAATCTCAAAACAAGCACTCTAAAACTCCCTTACATTATCCTTCCGTTGCCATGATGACTCCAGGCTCTCCCTTGGGTGCCCCCTGGTATAAAACCTGATTGACAGCATCATTAGTGCGCTCTTTGAGTGAAGCAGTGCATGGAATATTACAGCAGACACCTGTCCATTTCCACCACCGGAGCTCTCATACAGACACGCTTCGCCCCCTCCATACCTGCCCACGACGCACTCTCCATCTGGGGCAAAGAGCGAAGGGAGGCTGGGGCTGGCTCATTCTATCACAGAGGATATTAACATTGTCAGGAATCTCAAATCAATAGCGTGATTTAGAGTGATTAATTGAATAGTTTCAGTCCAGAGGCGCGCACTGAATCATAGCCAATAATGTGGAGCCTGATTTTATAAGTGGAAATGCCGACATCCATCTTGATGCATTTGTAAGACGCTTTGAATAAAGCTGCGACTTTGGAGGAATAAGGAGTTTCTGTTTAAGATTTCTTATGGAATAGTTTTGCGGAAATGTGTTGCCATGGATATGAATAATTTGACATTATTGCATTATTTTATAATAAAATATATCTCTATCGCTACTTTTACTCCAGGAATTTCCCTATTTGGGGAACAAATAACGGTTCTCTTTTCTTATCTGTCAAATTTCCAAAGAAAGAACCCCACAATCTCTAGCAAGTCATGTCAAACCAAATCAAAGTTTGTGTTTCCTATGCACAATGTATACAATGATAACACATATCAGTCATATCATAGCCTCGGACCTTGCTCTCAGCAAATCATTTCTCCCACAAAGTTGGTGGCACCTCAGTCAGTTTAGTGGTTGCACATGTGGTACTACTTGTTGCTGTAGGTTGCCTCCGGACCGCGGCCATTTGCCAAAAAAACAAAAAACAAACAATGGAGTTCCCCCTGGGGTCAGGACTTCCTTGAAAATGAGATCTTGTAGTAAGACAATCGTGCAATCTGACAAGACTACATTGGCTGCATCCAAATGTCCACACTATTACCTACATAGGGCCCAAAGGGGAGCCTGTTGTACATGTTTTTAGTGGAAGGGGAAACCACACACACAGGCGCAACATGCAAACTCCACACAGTAAGGCCTGTGCCTCTGGAGTCAAACCCAGGACCTTCTTGCGGAGAGGCAAGAGCACTAATTGCAGCGCCACCATGTTGTCCAAAAATAGGGACCTTGTCTCTTTTAGTGGTGTCTGAATGCCCAGTAGAGCACTATGTAATGAGGGAAGGGGACATTTGGACATAGTCATAGTTACTACGATAAGTGTTTGGCTAATATCATTATGATGCGCAATGTTTCATAATGTACACTTAGAGGTAAAACTTTGAAATCTGTTAAAAAGCTGTTGACCAATTTTGAAAACCAATATAAAGAAGTCAGCCTAGGTACATTTAGACTCTCAGAGCAACCCAACAAATGTTTTTTTCACTCTGCTTAAATTTGGATTATTCATACAACTTAAGCCTGTTGTTCAAATGCATGTTAAAGCACTACAGCGTAAACAGGAGCAGGCTTATGTAACTGTGAACAGTCAAACAGCCTCTGGGACACATCATGTTTATGAATCATGACTAATGCTTTTATTTAGAACTGACCATTAGTGTTGAGTGTGTGCCCCAGGCTTTTTTCTCACAACAAAGTACACTTCACTTCATTCATTTTAGTAAACAAAATTAATTATCTGCCTAAAATAAAATGTGTTAATCCAGTGTCTTTTATTAGCTACGCATTATGTTCAAGAATGAAATATGTAAACAAAGCCTTGTACCAGATTTTTACTGTCTTAAAACCAGAACTAGTTCATTTTAAACAGTTTGCAAAGGTCCAAAGTTATTCCTCACTTACCTTATGCATTCTGAGCATCCTGATTATTCACCGCAATGAGTTTACGAGTGCTTTTCACAACTTTCAGAGATGAGTTTGCAGTGACAGTAAAGTTAGCAACAATTAACATGCTAGCAGAGCCCCTCCAGTAATTAGACAGACCACAGCAGACTTATTTTGACCTCAAGAGCTGCTTATACAATATATCTGTACTGGGGCAAGACACATTTTGCTGAAATAATATTACAATTGGGTACAGTGCTTTTAGCAACAGTAGCTTTAAAGTCAAACTCTCTGTGTGTAGATATGGAGTGGAGTGTGAGCAGTGGGCTGTGCTGGGATGGGCCTATTCCCTCGAAGAGCTCTTTCGGCTCGGTCTATTCTCTGGAGAAGCTCATTCATCTGAGCTCACACAAACTGCACTGGAGCGGTCTCCCCAGGCCTCAGGGGGCAGTGTGTGGACCAGAGGAGCAGTGGTCTGTAACAGCTGGAGAAGTAAGGCCTGGGTTTGGAGAGGAGAAAAAGACTGGGGCTGCGTCTCATTTCTCTTTCCTCGCTTCCTTCTCCTTGATTCCTCTCCTCGAGACTCCATTTTTCAGCTGTCAATCAAATGTGCCATATTAAGTGGTGTCCCAAAGCTAATAACACTGTATTTGTCTCACAGTGAGGAGTTTGTATTGTTGCAATGCAAGTGCAGGGGCAGCAGCAAAGGATGTTTGACATGTTGCATAATCTACTTTTGTACATAAACAGATCCGTGCGTTCCAAGCGTAGTAACCGTCACTGCATTTATACTTCCAAACGTTTCTAATGTCAAGGCTGTGTTCTTCTCAACCACCAGAGGGGCGAAATAGAGCAACAAACAAACATGGAGGAGCCCATGGCAGTTTTAGATTGTATATTTTGGAAAGGAGTTAAGAAAATGAGGTGAAGGAAGTGTTTATTTGTTTTGCTACTGGTTCTAGTCACTTTTTTTAAAAGTTCAGTTTCCAGTATCGGGCTCTGTTCAGTACTGTCCCCAGTGCATGCAGCAGCACATATACCTCTCCGGTGCCGAGATTCCACATGTTCTGAGGAGGCTGACCAAATGACGGACAGATGGCTCCATGTGAATCCATGTAAATGAGCCTATAGTGGTCTGGAGCCTTTATTCATTGATGGCCTGGGATTTGGAGGTGCTGATTTTCATCCCAGTCACTTCACACTCGGCTCAAACCGCCCCAGTGCATGTTGCAGGACCTGGTTGAATGGAGCCATCAGGACAACATCATCTGCAAACTTATGGTCTCCAAACCGGCTTCCCTCAGGCCCCTGACTGCGCTTAGAAATTCTGTCCATAAAAACAATGAACAGGGCCAGTGACAAAGGGCAGCTCTGGCCCAACATGCACTGGGAAGTCTAGTGATGGGACTTTCGGCTCCTCCAAATCTTTTGGATCGGTTCTTCTTAAAGAGCCGTTCAAAAGACTGAGTCTTTTACTATTTATTTATATTCTCAACCACCAGAGGGGCGAAATAGAGCAAGAAACAAACATGGAGGAGCCCATGGCAGTTTTAGATTGTATATTTTGGAAAGGAGTTAAGAAAATGAGGTGAAGGAAGTGTTTATTTGTTTTGCTACTGGTTCTAGTCACTTTTTTTAAAAGTTCAGTTTCCAGTATCGGGCTCTGTTCAGTACTGTCCCCAGTGCATGCAGCAGCACATATACCTCTCCGGTGCCGAGATTCCACATGTTCTGAGGAGGCTGACCAAATGACGGACAGATGGCTCCATGTAAATGAGCCTATAGTGGTCTGGAGCCTTTATTCATTGATGGCCTGGGATTTGGAGGTGCTGATTTTCATCCCAGTCACTTCACACTCGGCTCAAACCGCCCCAGTGCATGTTGCAGGACCTGGTTGAATGGAGCCATCAGGACAACATCATCTGCAAACTTATGGTCTCCAAACCGGCTTCCCTCAGGCCCCTGACTGCGCTTAGAAATTCTGTCCATAAAAACAATGAACAGGGCCAGTGACAAAGGGCAGCTCTGGCCCAACATGCACTGGGAAGTCTAGTGATGGGACTTTCGGCTCCTCCAAATCTTTTGGATCGGTTCTTCTTAAAGAGCCGTTCAAAAGACTGAGTCTTTTACTATTTATTTATATGACAGATGTGAGAACTCATTTAACTACAAACTAATCACAGAGAGAAATGACCATGGCTCGGATTTGTTTGAAATGGTTCAAATTCAGAGTAGGAGGGTGTTTGCCCTTTGCAATTATGAAAAACAAAATAACACTTTGCACTACAATAATAAATAATTCATAATAACTAAATGTTATTATAATCCCAAATATGTTTTTTGTGCACATACTCATGTTGCCTCCTCTGCTTCTGTAAAAATGCATCAAAATTGTAAAGAAAAAGATTAGATTCTTTTACAAAATGAAATCCGGATCAAACGGTTCATGTTAAGGAACCGTTCAAAAGAGCCAACTCATTCAGGAACGACACATCACTTAATGGGAACAGATCTGACTTACTGCCAAGAACACAGCTCCTGCTCCATTCATACAGGGACTGGACAGCCTTTAGCAAAGGGCCTCGGGCCCCATACTCCCAGAGCACCCCCCACAGAACACCATGAGGGACTCGGTCGAATGTCTTCTCCAGATCCACAAAACTCATGTGAAATGGTTGGGCAAACTTCTTACCTGGCCAGAAACACACACTTTGACAAAACTTTACAAAGACGAACTGTATCCTGTCTCCCCAATTCCAGAGTGACTGATGGATTAACCAGTGACACACGGTCTGTTTGTGTCAAAAACAAGCATGGCTGCTTACAAGTAAAAAAGTGCAGTTTTCAAAGCACCAAACTCTTATTTAGAGGAGAGGTCTTCTGCATTTGAGAGAAACATGCTACAAATCTACCTGTGGTTGGACTGTCCAACTGAACAATGTTAAAATAGAGTAGAGTACAGTATAGTATAGTATAATATCACTATATTTCTATATTGACTCATCTTTTCCTTATTGAGTTCTTCTTTGGATTTGGAACTTTAACACTTCACTTTTTAACTTGAACACTTTTGAAGTACCAGTGCTGTGACTTGAGTACATTTGGCCGCTCTTCTCACCTCAGATTACTTGTATGCGTCTTTGACCTTTTCAGAGTGGATCTTGTCTGTTGGGAGTTGCTAGCGCCCAGATGTGCTCACTTCGGGTTAGACTCACTGCTGCAGCTCTTCTCTGCCTCCTCGGCTCCCTTTACAAGGATCTGAAAGGCTAAAACTTAACTGAAAAGAATCTACTTCCTTTTAAGCTAAGCACAAGCCGCAGATTTTTTTTTTCATTTGTACCAAAGTGAGTACGTGACGCTGCCGTATCCTACGTGTATACAGAGCAGAGGCTGTATGCCCAATCACGGTGAAAACGGGGGTAGATCAGCAATATGGCATCTTGAAAATAAGATTGCTCAAACATGCACAAATAACTCCAAATACACCTTCGAGAGGGTAAATGAGAAGGAGGGAGGAAACAACTACTACTCTAAAGATGTACTATGTAACTGTTACGGTCCACCACCTGCCTGTCTCCATTTACATAATGTTGCATTTACTTAACCACAGGTGTTTTTATTGCTTAAAGAAAACCTTGAATAACATGCGTTCTTATTGTGAGCAGTATATACACTATACAGTAGACCAGGGGTTGGCAACCTTTAACACCCAAAGAGCCATTTGGACCCGGTTTCCACAGAAAAAACAAAAAAAAAACAAAAACACTGGGTGCCGCAAATATTTTTTGACATCTAAAATGAAGATAACACTGTATATATTGTTTTTTTTGTTTGTTTTTTTTTGGTTTTTTTACCCTTACGCTTTGTATAAACAACTATAGTGTGTTGCTTTGCACCATGGACTGGAATATGTAGGTTTTATTTTCACGGACTGGCCTTCTACACGTGGCAGATAAATATGGCAAAAATAAGTTAAGTGCATAAAAATACAACTCATCATACCGCTGAATCAGTGGGAGCCCTGCGCTTGCTTCTTTGCGATGAGGTGGGAGTGATGGGAGACAGTGACACCCGCAGAGTGTTTCTTATGTTCAGTCTGCTACGTAATTTTGTCTTGGTTGCCGTCACTGCAGAAAAGCCCGCTTGACACAGATAGGATGTTGGATATGGTAGTAAGGTTTGCAGTGCTCTTGTGGCGATGTCAGGATATTCTGGCTTGATTTTCATCCAGAATCTCAGCAGAGATGTTGTCTCAAACATACGTTTAAGACCACCGTCATTTGCAATCTCCAACAGCTGATCCTCTTGTTGCAGACATGCTCGATTCACCCGGTTTACTCACAAAAAACTCTAAAGGCTTATCTTTTAATCCCGGGTGCTTAGTCTCCATGTGCTGAGGCAGTTTTGAAGGTTTCATTGCCTTGTTAGCTATTCCCTGCATATTATGCAGGGCGGACTCGGCGCGTGAGTGTCACCCATAAGTAGGACTCTTGGTATTGTCTGTTATATTTAGCTTTCTTTTTCTTAGAGGTCGTAGGCTCCTCCTCAGGCTCCTCAGTTGGCCTTTTCCCCTTTGCAAAAAAGCTCTCCAAAGACTTCTGTTTTTGGCTCATTTTTGCTAGCTTGTGGGTCTACTTTTGGGCAACATATCTGATACGTTATCGCGGAGGACAAGAGCATATCTGGGACAGATATAACATACTTGCCATTATAGCAAATGGATTTCTGTGGTGATTTCCTATCAGGATTTTCATTATATATCTACGGACAAGCGTATTAGCGTGTCATGAGGGACAGGCGAAAGTTACATCGGAGAAGATGTGGCGCTGATAAATTATTTACTGTTTTTGTCCGGCCCAGTAGCAAATGCGTAACGGACCAGTATTGGTCCCCGGCCCGGTGGTTGGTGACCACTGGCTTATGAAGTCCATGAAGTGCTACAGAGACTTCTTCTAGTTCTGCGAGTGTGATGCTTATTTTGAGCAATGAAAAATAATAAAATATAATTTTATTTTAATTTTTCAAGATCACAATAATCTCCAATTTAAAACTACAATTAAAAAAAAAAACTCTAACAAATAAGATACACTTCAATTAAATACTTATTTTCCCAAGCCACGCAGAGCCGCAGTATAAGGATGAAAGAGCCGCATGTGGCTCCGGAGCCGCGGGTTGCCGACCCCTGCAGTAGACAATAGGCTAGAAAAGATTGTTGACAAACATCAAATAATAAATGACAGCCAATACGGCTTCAGAGCAAAAAGAACCACTTGGAAACAATTGAAGCAGTAGAAGAAATCAGCAATGCACTGGACCAAAAGAAGCATGCTGTTGGTATCTTTATTGATCTGAAAAAAGCACTCGACACAATTAATCATTCAATC
The DNA here is from genome assembly GCA_000787095.1 of Periophthalmodon schlosseri. NCBI lineage: Eukaryota > Metazoa > Chordata > Actinopteri > Gobiiformes > Gobiidae > Periophthalmodon > Periophthalmodon schlosseri. The sequence continues at coordinate 883 of KN482473.1, read as the reverse complement.
CTGCCAAATAAACTTGAAAGATATGGTGTCAGAGGAGTAGCAGGGGACTGGCTAAGAGATTACTTAACAAGACGAGTCCAGTATGTTAAAATTGGAGAATACTCATCTGAATATCTTGGCATTGCTTGTGGTGTTCCTCAGGGGTCAGTGTTGGGGCCCATGCGTTTCAATTTCAATTAAAATTATATATTTAATGTGTCATGTTCATTAAAATTGATTCTCTTTGCTGATGACACTAACATTTTTTTTATAGTAGTTTAGATCATAATGAGCTTGTAGACACTGTGAATGTGGAACTAAATAAAATAAAACAATGGATGGCTACAAATAAATTGTCATTAAATCTAAACAAAACCAAAATAATGACCTTTGGTAACTGTAAAACCAACCCAGAATAAAATAAACCAAAGTAAGGACTTTTGGTGACCATAAAACCAACCCAGAATTACAAATCAAATCAAATCAAAAATGTCTTTGAGAATGTACAAATCAAAAATCCGAAATGTGTGACAAATCAAAAATGTATTTGAGAATAAATTCCTAGGAGTAATTATGGACAGCAAATTATCATGGAAAGCCCATATCCAGCATATAAAAGCTAAAATAGCCAAGAGCCTCTTAATTATAAATAAAGCAAAACAATATCTTGATCACAGTGCACTCCATACATTATACTGCTCACTGGTTCTCCCTTATTTCACGTATTGTGTTGAAATATGGGGAAACAATTACCAATGCTCAACTAACCCATTATTCTTATTGCAAAAACAAGCAGTGTGGATCATTCGTGAGGTTGTTTTTCTAGAGCATACTCACGATCTTTTCATCCAGTCCAGTTATTCAAAGCCTTCAATAAGTTATCACCATGTAACGTGCAAAAGTG
>KN482467.1:11451-23420 GCA_000787095.1 Periophthalmodon schlosseri | reverse complement strand
ACACCCACTACTCCTACTATTCTTACTCTTACTCCTACTACTGCTACTACTACTACTGCTACTACTACTACTACAACCACTACTCCTGTCACAACCACTCCTCCTCCTCTTCCTACTACGACAACCACTACTTCCTCTCCTCCTCCTCCTCCTCCTCCTAATCCTATGCCTGTGTGCAGTCCTGTGGTCGATATTTCATCTGGGAGCATTCAGAAAACAGCAGACTTCATTTTAAACACGGCGGCGGTGACGAGGACAGAGAAATCAGAACACACACACCTGGGGGGAGCGCGACTCACATCAATACAACAACCACAACACGCTGGAGATGCTAAAGATGCTAATGCCGCTAAAGCTAACATTTGAGAGAGCTGTTTATCTGTCACAACAACCTCAATCATTATTATTATTATTAACAGCTGTAATACACAATTTATATCTTAATTAAAGTAGCTAAAGATGCTAATGCCGCTAAAGCTAACATTTGAGAGAGCTGTTTATCTGTCACAACAACCTCAATCATTATTATTATTAGTATTAACAGCTGTAACACACTGTTTATATCTTAATTAAAGTAGCTAAAAGTGCTAATGCCGCTAAAGCTAAAGTTTAAGAGAGCTGTTTATATGTCACAGCAACCTCAGTGATTATTATTATTAACAATTGTAATACACTATTTATATCTTAATTAAAGATGCTAAAGCTGCTGATGCCGCTAAAGCTAATGTTTGAAAGAGCTGTCTGTTTATCACAACAACTTCAGAAACAAGTGCATTTTTATGATTAAAAGCTTTATATCTTAATTAAAGGTCCACTGTGTAACTTTTCTGGTGGAGGTCAGTCACATGACCTGGCTCACGTCAGACCGATATCTGTATCACTCTGAGTTCTACACCATCTGGAACGGCTCTCACTGAAAACGATCGGAAAAAGGTGGAATCTGAATCTGAATCCGATTGGTCGAAGCGTCACAACAGAGGAACAAGCAGAAAAATCAAACGTTGGTTACGTCCATGGATCTGTGTTATCATAAGAACTTCCAGGGTTAAATCCAGGGCAAAGCACAGACATTTTTCCTCCACATCGTCCCTCTGCACGTTTCAGACAAGTGTGTGGACACCGATGTCTAGTTCATTTGTTCTGTTTCACTGTAAAAACTTGCACATAATGATTTAAGTATGTGTATGGAAACATAATATAATGGACATGGTGACATTTTATTGTATTTTACCTCTAATCTTAATGATGAGCTAAGTTAGTCATTGTCTGTGATTGTAATGAGTGTTTTTAATGTGTGTTCACCAGGGACTGCAGAGTGAGAAGTAGCACGAGCTAAATCTGATCCAAATTATCTTTTCTTTTGTAAGATTAATGAGTTTGTACATTTTGTACATGGTCCTGACAAATACAGAATAAAGAAAAAAAGTTTGGCACAAACACAATCGTCTGTACTGACGCTGAAACAGGCCCAGCGCTGCTCTGTGATTGGTCCATCCGCTCTGGATGGATGTGACTCACAAATATCACAGGACTCTGTCACCGTGTGAGGTTTTTAGTCGGCTGCTGGTCTAATGAAAATGTTATTGCTTTGTGAGAACAGCTATAAATATTATTGTGACTCAATCATTTCACTTATAATAAAACTAAAAAATACATGTTTTAAATTATTTAAGACACAAAACAAACAAACAGAACAAAATAAAAGCTCATTTTGTACTTCATGAGGACAATTTGCTTATTTCACATATGCCTTAAAAACACTGTTTTTTATCAGATGGAAAACCTCTGTGTTACTGCAATACATTGAGTATGTTGCGATATCGATACTTTTGCGATATATCGAGCAGCTCTATTGCTTTGCCTTGAATATTCCACAGTAGAGTTTTAACGACCTTTCATTCAGTTTAGGTGCACTTTATTGTCCATGGAGGGAAATGTGTCCTCTGCATTTGACCCATCCTTCAGAGTCTCTGGGTTAAACCTGCATTTGACCCAAAGCCAGACACCCTTCAGTGTGTCTGGCTTTGACCTGTTGGTTTGGTGGAGTCTCCAGCTTGTCTCCATGGATATTGCCAAGTTTTGATGCCCTTCTGTGGAAGATTCCAGCCAAACCCCCATAATTTAAGCAGTGCACAGATTCACAGAGAAAACGGCTTCTGTTTTGGACCAAACCAGGACTGAAGCACTTTTCTGCTCAAACATTTCATCTCTAAATAAAACAAGTTGTTAATTCTTAAACTAATTACTTCCTGCTGCAGCCATATTGTGAAAACGCCTCAGCGCTTTATATGTGTCTGCAGTTTTATGAGCGTCCTGTCTCACAAAGCACTGAGTTTATGCCAGATGCCCTCCCGTCCTCCTGTATCCCTGTGTGTCAGATGCCCTCCCTGTGTGTCAGATGCCCTCCCTGTGTGTGTCAGTGTGTGTCAGATTGGGTCAGATGCCCTCCCTGTGTGTGTCAGATGAATCATATAGAGTTTGGTTGTGGACAGAGCAGCTGAGGCCTGTTTAAACATTCATGATCTGGACGTGATTTTTGGGAAAATACTGAACAGAAATGAGTCCAGACACAGAGACACAGAGAGGAGCCAGGATCACACAAACATGGACTTAGGCTTAGTTAAATGTGTTTTAGTGATAGTCCTGGTTTAGTCCTGGTTTAGTCCTGGTTTAGTTCTGGTTTATAACTGGTTTATTCCTGGTTTAGTCCTGGTTTAGTCCTGGTTTAGTCCTTGCTGAGCCTTAGCTAAGTAGCATAGCCCTGGTTAGTAAGTCTTGGTTTTGAGACTGTTTAATCCAAGACTCAACCAGTTTTAGCCTTGGTTTAGACCAGCTTTAGTCCAGGTTTAGTCCTGGTTTTGATCAGCTTTAGTCCAGGTTTAGTCCTGGTTTAGACCAGCTTTAGTTCTGGTTTAGTCTTGGTTTAGACCAGCTTTAGTCCTGGTTTAGTCTTGGTTTAGCCCTTGCTTAGCCTTTAATAAGGTTTGACACTGTTTTAGTCCTTGATTAGACCAGCTTTAGTCCTGGTTTAGTCTTGGTTTAGCCCTTGCTTAGCCTTTAATAAGGTTTTGACACTGTTTAGTCCTTGATTAGACCAGCTTTAGTCCTGGTTTAGTCTTGGTTTAGCCCTTGCTTAGCCTTTAATAAGGTTTTGACACTGTTTAGTCCTTGATTAGACCAGCTTTAGTCCTGGTTTAGTCCTCGTTAAATTTTCGTCTGGTTTAGGCACCGCATGAGATCCAGTTCCAGTTTAGGTCTAGTCCCGGTTTAGTCCTGGTTTAGTTCTGGTTTAGTCCTTGATTAGTCTTTAATAAGTCCTAGTTTAGTCCTGGTGAGTAAGTCTAGGTTTTGACACTGTTTAGTCCTTGATTAGACCAGCTTTAGTCCTGGTTTAGTCCTGGTTTAGTCCTCGTTAAAGTATCTATAAGTGATACATTTTCGTCTTGTACTTCAAACCTGTGATCGACAGGTGGTCAGTGAACGCACCATGGTCCGTCTCCGTGGAAACTGTCTCTATAACAACCACAGTCTGCAGCATCCCACTCCAGCTCTGACTGTCTGAGAGATGAACAAGTCTAAAGCAAGACTACACGAGGGTAATCAAAAACCCCAAAAATAGCGGGGTTAAACCAGGACTATACCTAAACTAAACCGGGGCTGAATCAAGACTACAACCCGGACTATCACAGGGTTAAACCAGGACTAAACCAGAACTAAACCAAGACTAAACCCGTACTCAATCAGGACTTCACAAGGGTAATCGAAAACCAGACTGTAGCAGGGTTAAATCAGGACTAAACCAGAACTAAACCAGAATTAAATCAGGGCTAAACCAGAACTAAACCAGGACTACAATAGAGTAATCCCAGATTACAGCAGGGTTAAACCAGGACTAAACCAGGATTAGACCTAAACTGGAACTGGATCTCATGCGGTGCCTAAACCAGACGAAAATTTAACGAGGACTAAACCAGGACTAAAGCTGGTCTAATCAAGGACTAAACAGTGTCAAAACCTAGACTTACTCACCAGGACTAAACTAGGACTTATTAAAGACTAATCAAGGACTAAACCAGAACTAAACCAGGACTAAACCGGGACTAGACCTAAACTGGAACTGGATCTCATGCGGTGCCTAAACCAGATCTAAAAGAAACCTAAACCAGGATTAAACGGGGTCTGAAGCAAGACTATGTTTAAAACTAGGACTAAACCAGGACTAAACCAGGACTAAACCAGGCCTGAAGAAAGACTATAAAAACAGAACTGAATCAAACCCCAAACTGAACCGGGTCTAAACCAGGACTAAACCAGAACTAAACCAGGACTAAACCAGGACTAAACCAGGACCGAACCAGGGTTTATATGCTTTGGTGTATAAATGAATGAATTAACCTTACCGTTATGTGGTGAAAGCACTAACCACTGTGCCACCATAGCCTCTGTATCTGCGATGAAAGAGTCTTTTTATGTATCCTCCCACCTTACACTTTCCAAGTTTTTCTCTAACAAAAAGCTCGTATCACAGCACGTTTGACAGTCCTCATGCGTCCTTCCCAGATCTGTGACGGTAATAGTTCTGAGTCAGATGCCCTCCCGCTGTGAGCGTTAAATCACTTGCACTCCTCCTCCTGAAGTTTGGCACGAGCCTCCGCAGCCTTGAACCTTCCGTACTCCATTTTCCGTGGGAGGATTTCGAGTCAGTTTATTCAACCGTTCGCGAGCCGCCGTGTCGTATAGATGGAAACGGTATTTATTTACCATTTCGAGCCTGACGCGAGCGCTTTTATTTGCGGAGGTGATATTTTAAAGGCGTTGTAGTGAGGTCAAACGGGATCACGAGAAAGTGAGAGTCGTTTCACAAGGTTTCGGAGACATTATATAAACTCGAGTCAAATGAAAAACGGGCCAGCGGCGTTTAGCATTTGAGAGGTGTGAATGGTAATGACTAATGCTATGGGAGTTTAAATATAACAGAAATATGTGAAGTAGCGACATCAGAGCGGAGGAGCAGATGGTGAAAGTACGGATTATGTTTTAAAGCAGACGTATCTTGCGCTTGCGTCTGCTCTGTAGTTTTAATCTACGACACCTGCACATCATCACGTTTTAATTTGGACATTTAAAATCGCAATATTGATCTAAAACGACGTAATAAAAGAAACAAATCTGCGTTAGGGAACCGCGGCGTCCAGTGGGAGCTGACGTCGACGTGGCCAAGCTGTGTCCTTAGTAAAACATGGTGAAATCGCAGACCCAGTTATTTATAATGTTGATTCACTAAAAATCTGAAAAAAACATTTGATATGATGTGAAAAAGTGTTGTGTTGTGTGGTTCGCGAGACAATTATTCAATCAGAAAGCAAAACGAGTTCCTCATTTTGGGTTGCCAGATCCTACGACAAAACCGGTGTGTAATTAACCCAGGTGGGATTGTAGTAAAAGTTGTAAACCATGAGGGGCAGGTATTACTTTACCTAAATTAAAGTTAGAGTTTTAGTTTCACAAAAGACCACAACTACTACTACGACAGTTGCACCTATTGTTGTCAAACAGGAGTTTGAAAGTTAGTGCTGATATCGGGGTCAGGAGAGAGGGGAGTTATCACGCAGCTCTGGTTGCCATGGTAACGCGTTAGCTTCTGTTGCTATGAACAGGCTTGTTTTATGGTGTAAGTTGAGATAAGGCTGTACGTGACACATTTGTTTGTTAGAGTTATTTCTGCTAACATGTTAACTAGCCCGAAACATTTTCCTAACCTTAACCTAAACCTAAACCTTAACCTAAACCCTGACCTAAACCTAAACCTAAACTCTCACCCGCACCTCCTCTTCACCTGCACCTCCTCTTCACCCACACCCACACCTCCTAACCCGCACTTCCTTCTCACCCACACCTCCTTCTCACCCACACCTCCTTCTCACCCGCACCTCCTCCTCACCTGCACCTCCTCCTCACCCACACCCACACCTCCGCCTTATTTGAAAACATGCTGCAAAAACGCAGGGTGTCCAAGACGCGCATCCACCATAGACTTTGCATGTAAACTCCTCCTCACCTACACCTACTCCTCACCTGACACCTCCTCCTCACCCGCACCTACTCCTCACCTGACACCTCCTCCTCACCCGCACCTCCTCCTCACCAGCACCTCTCCCTCATCTCCTCCTCACCCACACCTCCTCCTCACCCGCACCTCTCCCTCATCTCCTCCTCACCTGCACCACACCTTCTCCTCACCTGCACCTCCTCCTCACCCACACCTCAGAGATCTCCACTGACTCCCCATCCCCTGGCGCATGCAATTCAAGCTCCTCACCACTGTGTACAAGTCCCTCCATAACCTGGCCCCCACCTCCACACACCCACCCGTGCCCTCCCATCAGCTGACCCCAACCTCCTGCCTCCCCCATCAGAACTAAACATAAGAGCTGGGAGGACAGGGCCTCCTCTGCTGCCGCCCCCACCCTCTGGAACTCCCAAACAAGCGCTATACAAGTCTTATGTTTTATTTATTTATTTATTTATTTAAAACATTTTGAACAAAACCAGTTTTTAAAAACGTTCCTCAAAGTCTCTCTCTCTAAGCCTAAACGGTTAATCCTGTCAGTGGGGAGTGTCTTAATCCAGTGCTAATCCCGAGCCCTGATGGAGAGCGATAAACTGCATCGAACGTCGGCCATGTTTTTTATCAAAGCAGCTCCATCTCCACCCCCTCCCTCCTCCCTACACCTCCTTCCTCATACCTCCTCCCTCATTCCTCATTCCTCACTCCTCCTCCCTCCTTCCTCCTCTCCCCTCTCCACCCTCATACCTCCTTCCTCCTCCTCCTCCCTACCTCCTCCCTCACTCCTCCTTTCCCTCCTCCCCCTCACTTCTCCCCGTCTTCCCTCTCCTCCCACCCATCTCCTCCTCCCACCCTCCTCCTCTCCTCCTTCTTCCTCCTCTTTCTCCTCCCCCTCTTCTCCTCTTCCCTCCCTCCTCCTCCTTCCCTCCTCCTCCCTCACTCCTCTCCTCCTTCCTCCTCTTCTCTCTCTCCCCCCTCGTCTCCTCCTCCCTCCCTCCCTTCCTCCTCCTCCCTCCTCTTCCCTCCTCTTCCCTCCCTCCTCCTCCCTTCTCCCCCCCACTCCTCTCCTCCCTTCTCTTCCCTCCTTCCTCCTCCCTCCTTCCTCCTCCCTCCTTCCTCCTCCTACCCTCTTCGCCCTCATTTCTCATTGTGGAGTAAGCTTCAGTTTGATAAAAACTAACTGTAGAATTTGAATTCTTCTCTCGAACTTTTCACTATTTATTCTACCAGGATAAATCAATAATTAAACGGCCCGTTTCATGCATTATTCAGTCCTTGGATTCTTTTAGCCTTGGCACTTTCTTAAATACAAATCTTAAATAAAAATACCTCCAACCCTCGAGTTTATATGTCTGAATGTTTACACAATCAGGCAACACATTAAGTTTATATCCCTGATAATTAATTTTGTTATTATTTAAGTAAAAAGTTCATTTCTGAATTTTAACATGACTGAACATAACTTTGTAAAAACGTTATTCATGTATCTGCAAATACTCGGCCACAGCAGTAAGACAAGTACTGATACATTTTAAAAACCCAGAGGAGCTTCATGCAATAGCTGACATGTACCAGTGGGGGGCAGCGTTTTGAGTTGAATCTGCTCCTCCAGTGTGAGATTGTTATAAAGTGGCATGTTTGTTCATAGCTTTAATACACACTGAAGTAGCATTGGTGTCTTGCCTAAGGATACAACAACAGAACTTGGTCTGAGCGGGAATCGAACCCCTGACCTTTGGGCTGGGGGACACTGAGCCACTGTTGCCTGCTCTTATTGTGAGTGGCAGTTTTTTTTTATAGGGTTAGCACACACTGAAGTAGCATTAGGAGCATTAGCGCTGCTGTTATTGTGAGTGGCAGTTTGTTTATAGGGTTAGCACAGACTGAAGTAGCATTAGTAGCATTAGTAGCATTAGTAGCATTAGCGCTGCTCTTGTGAATGGCAGTTTGTTTATAGGGTTAGCGTAGACTGAAGTAGCATTAGTAGCATTAGTAGCATTAATGCTGCTATTGTTGTGAATGGCAGTTTGTTTATAGGGTTAGCGCAGACTGAAGTAGCATTAGTAAAATTAGTAGCATTAGCGCTGCTCTTGTGAATGGCAGTTTGTTCATAGGGTTAGCACAGACTGAAGTAGCATTAGTAGCATTAGTAGCATTAGTGCTACTGTTATTGTAAATGGCAGTTTGTTTAAAGGGTTAGCACAGACTGAAGTAGCATTAGTAACATTAGTAACATTAGTAACATTAGTAGCATTAGCGCTGCTGTTGTTGTGAATGGCAGTTTGTTTACAGGGTTAGCACAGACTGAAGTAGCATTAGCAGCATTAGCGCTGCTCTTGTTGTGAATGGCATTTTTAATCCACTCATATCAAACCTAATCTTCCCATCGCTTCAGTCTGAGACGCTGTAATCTGCAGCTCTCACCTCTGCAGTGACAAACTGAAGGAACACACTAAAACACACACACTACTAGTGAATAGACTCAATACTCGATACTCGATACTCTATATTTATATCTGTGTAATCCCTCAGTGTCCAGTAGGTTCCATAGTGGTCCATGGGCGTGTACTAGTCTATGTGTCTTATACTTGTGAAAGATACAGCTCAAGATCATTCTAAAGATATTCAGGAAAGGTTCATTTCTGTCCTGTGAATGTGACTTTTTTTAGTATCTAGTTGCAATACTAGTTTTAATATCAATTAGCATCTGATTTTCGATACTTTTGACAACCCCAGTCTGGTGAGGATTAACACAGGCGCTAACGACGTCACAAGGTGGAACAGACCGTTTAAATATCCGTGAATGAAACAAAACACGGCTCCAGCTTCAATTTGTTTCTTGAAGAGGAAACTGCATTAGGTTTAGGTTAAGCTAACAGGACTCTGGCGACAGCGTAGTGACAGCCATCGCCTTTCTGTCCAGATGGAGTCAATAAAAGGTGAAAATGGCTTCTCCTGCGTTGCACATACAGATAATGCACAGCCGGAGACTTTCACCCAAAGACGATCTCTGCTGCTTGTATCTGATATGACAGAGGACAGACGAGGATCGATATGTGGAGCTGCGAGCCTCTCCTGTCCAAAACCTCTCACGGACCTGGAGCAGTTACCATGGAGACACAATGCACACACCAGCAAACACTGCCTGACTAGTTTTTAGATAAAACTCGAGAAAAAGTACAAACAACACATTTTCAGGAGCCAGTTCTTTATGGTCAGATGACTCAGATTGAAGTCTAACTTGAGCATCAGAGCTTCAGACAGTCAGCTGTAAAGTGTCAGTAGGTTTATACCTGCTCTGTGGGGTTAAATTAGAACGTGTGGTGTTGTGTTTAACTGTGTGAGGTTGCATTGACTTTGGAGCTTTTAGACAGACGTCAGAGTGGTGTCTCCTGTCAAATACACATGGAGTTTGATTTGAATTATTTTATTTCACTCGTGCTAATCTAAACCTTCAGTCTAAACTACTTAAGGCTACAAAAAGTGAAATACCAAAAGTGCAGAATACTTACGGAATGGAATATTTAGTTAAGGTTTAGTCCTGGTTTTGTCCTTGTTTAGTCCTTATTTAGCTTTGTTTAGTACTTACGGAATGGAATATTTAGTTAAGGTTTAGTCCTGGTTTTGTCCTTGTTTAGTCCTTATTTAGTCTTTGTTTAGTTCTGGTTTAGTCCTGGTTTAGTCCTGATTTTGTCTTGATGTAGTCCTGATTTAGTCCTGGTTTAGTCTTGGTGTAGTCCTGGTTTAGTCCTGATTTAGTCCTAGTTTGTTGTGGTTTTGTTCTGATTTAGTCCTGATTTAGTCCAAGTTTAGTCTTGGTTTAGTCCTGATTTAGTCGTAGTTTAGTCCTGGTTTAGTCCTGATTTTGTCTTGTTGTAGTCCTGATTTAGTTCCGGTTTAGTCTTGGTGTAGTCTTGGTATAGTCCTGATTTAGTCCTAGTTTTGTTGTGGTTTTGTCCTGGTTTAGTCCTGATTTAGTCCAAGTTTAGTCCTGGTTTTGTCCTGGTTCAGTACTGGTTTATCCCTGGTTTAGTCCTTGTTTAGTCCTGATTTCACTTACTGATTTGAAATTCAGATGCACATTATTTGCTCCCGTTTCTTTTTAAAAAAAATATCTATCTGGAGTTGTTTTTGTGCTTACCTACGGACTCCTATCTCTCGTAGCGTCATGATGAATGTGGCTGTTGCTGTTAGCGGTTAGCATGTGGGCTAGCTCGCGGTGATGGAGGAAGCTAATCGTCCTCAGAGCGATTTGTCCCACTCCGAGTGTTTTAATCAGAAGTCTGTCATGTGAACAGAGGCGCGCAGAGACGAGGCGCGCTCATAAACTCTCCATCACTTTGACCGGGAAGCCTCTCCTGCTGCGAAGTTTAATGGACTCCAGCTAGAGCAGCCTTATTTAAATCCACCAACTATTTTTGTAAAACGCTGCATTGCTTTAGATCACACATACAAAGTTCAATCATAAACTATGCTTTAGCTGAGCCGTTATCCTGTCTCCTCCTCTCATTCAGGAGGTTGTGGGTTAGACTCAGAGACTGTATAAAGAAGCGGACTAAGCGAGTGTGACGTCACCCGTAGCGTCCGGCTGCAGTCAAACGAGACTCACGAGGCCTAGCGGTTATAGCGGCTAATCTGGAGCCAAGTTCTATATTTGGAAATCTGAGCGCGTGTATCATAGCAACCAAAGAGCCAATCAGGAGCGAGGCTGTTGACTGTCAATCAAACCTTTTGCTAACGCTATCAGGTGCAACCTCGGGGAAAGAAGCCGCCTGATTTGTAAGTTATTAATGTTCATGTCTTGATTTAAGGACACAAAATAAAATAGCGAAATAAAAATTCCAGGATCATGTAGAGCGGGTTAATACGAACTTTTTAAGAACAAAATGACGTGTCTGACAGCAGCAGTTTCACTTCCTGTTTGGAACGTGGCCGCTAGCAGGTTAGCTATGTCCATTCATATAAACAGTCTATGTTTAGTCCTTGTGTTACTGTAGCAGAGTGGTTATCCTGTCTTCTCCTCTCAGTATCAGGAGGTTGCGGGTTAGACTCCTGATCTCTTTGAGTTGAGTTTGCATGTTCTGCCTGTGTTACTGCGGCAGAGTGGTTTTCCTGCCTGATCGTTGGTGGTTGCGGGTACAGTTTTTCTTTTGTTTCTCTGGTTTTGTCTTGAGGATAATCCCTCTCTCCTCTCTATCTTCTGAGCATAAATCAGGTTTGTTGATGTGCGCCGCAGTAATGGCCTGTTTTAGCTGCACATGTGGCTCTGCACCTGTCTGTGTCTCGGTTGTATTTCCTCTTTATTACGCCCGCGACAGGAGCAGTGACAGGTGAGGCGCTTCAGACCAGGTTTAAATCAGCGCAGCACCATCTGCCTGTCAGCGCGGAGGGACATTAACACAACACACTTTTAATTACGGAACATTTACAATCACAGTGTAAGAGAAAGCAGATGATGTGCCTAATCTGCTGAAGTGCTCAAAATAAAAGAAGAGATACGAAAAGTTGGATCAGTGTTTTTCAAAGTGTGGTACGCGAGCTCCTTCAGGGGGACTTGGACGGCTCTTTAGTTTGTGGGTTTGGCTCATTTAAAGTTTTCACGTTTTTGTCCTCCACCTTTGGATCATTTCTTCTTTAGAACTACAGTGGGAATGATCTAGTCCACTTTTCACCTGGTTTAGTCCTGGATTAGTCCTGGTTTAGTCCTGGATTAGTTCTGTTATAGACCTGGTACTGAAGCTTCAGGTTGGGGAATGACTGCTCTTAATCTGGCTTTCATGTGTGCAGCCCTCTGAATAGACTTCTGGGATATTTCTGGCTGAAAGAGATCGGAACTAATGATTGGAGCGCTCAAACAAATTGGTCGAAGTGTCACAACAGCAGAACAAGTCAAAAATCAAAC
>KN482462.1:3277-16240 GCA_000787095.1 Periophthalmodon schlosseri | reverse complement strand
TGACAAATGTTTTATTAATGTCCACATCTATTCTTTTTCCACAATGAACACCTTGCTCCTTCTTATCGTGGCCTTATCGGTTGTTGTTTTGTTTTTTTTTTCCTCCAGTGGCAGCAGCCTGGTTATACGAGGAAAACCGCATCCCTCTTTGGTGGGTGGGCGTTAGTTTCTGTGAGTCCCGTTGGTCACTCTGATACGGTCTCAAGAACCGTAGGCTTGCCATGTCGCTTTTAGCTTCTTAATTTTAGAGGATAAGGTCTCTAAAATGTTGCGTATCACTTTAATAGTTTTTTGTTTTCTGATGGCTACGGGGGACGACATTCAATTTGATGAAGATGTGGACCTAACTGACTTTGACTTGGGAATTGTAAGAAAAATTTGCTTTTTTCTTTTTATATGTTCCCCACTTATGTTTTTCTCTGATATTTTTGTGTCTCCAGGCTCCACGTAGAGTCCCAAGACAACTCAAGACCATTTTAACAAAGGTACGCTATTTAATATTTATTGTATTATTTTTATTTGAACAACCTGCAGCCTGTGGTATTGAACAAAACATCTGAATTTGTTTGTTGGTTGCTTTAATATTTTCAGAGAGTAAAAAACAACAAAACTGCATGACCTAGTGGTTTTATGTATTTTTTCTTAACTATAAAGTAGGGAGCATTGGGTGTGTTGCACAGGAGTCCGCCAAGTGCGCGCAGATGTGCCAGAGTATCTGTAATGTATTGGATATTATCCCTGAATACTGGGGATAGCACTGCTTTTGTTGACTGTTTGTTACCAAGGGAGGACCCTGGGATGAATCAATAAAAAAGCACATTCTAAGCAATGTAAACCTATTTGTGAAATTATGTCTATTGGGTAGGCTATTAAATAGAGTAGGATTTTAGTCTCACTTAGATGTGCATGTACGCGTCTTTTTCAGGAGACCAAACCTCACATCCAAGAGCTCTCCATAAAGACCACCATCGTCTCACGCTATGCCTTCACTGCGGTGCACTGTGCCCTGTTGAACCGCCACTCCGCAGCCGCAGAGGGAGTCTTTCAGTACGCAATTCCCGTGGACGCGTACATCTCCAACTTCACCATGTACGCGCCTTTTACTCTCACGTGACCTGTAACAACGTGCAAATATCATATTATTGTAATTAGACATGATTCATTATAGGTTTGTATATTTTGATTTATTTGTAGGTCTATATAGCATATACTAATTGTAAAGCATGAAGAAAATAAGCCCCTTTAGAAAGTTTAGTTGCTATCGATGTTATAAGACACAGTCACCTTTTCATGTTTGGAGCTGTTAAAGGTAAAGATATGTGTGCAGCCCTGCAGTGCTTTGTTTGACAAAACCCCATTTAAACCACAATAATAGACGGTCCCTGCATATGCACCAGTCTAATCCCTCACCTCTGACCTATGAACCAGGATCGTAGGAGGTCGCGTCTATCAGAGTGAGGTTACACCCAAGAGGAAGAGGGTCAAACAGGAGAATGACAAAACAAGAGGCCAGGACTCAGGTGACACAAGGTATAGTAAACGTGACTGTGTATTTATGTGTGTGCGTGTGTGCGTCAGTGGCTCTCTGGTCGCCCACCTCCTCACTGGCGCCTCGTCTTTATTACATTCTGACAGACTGTCCAGCTCCTTCTGGTCTCTTTAATTTAGCACAGGTCCCACCTGAAACCTTTTACCACAAGCAGTCATCTGTAGAGATCAGTGTGATTTTAGGTGCATGTGCAGTCAATCTTGGTTCCAGGGCCATCATATAAGTTCCTGAGCTCTGGAAGAAGTGACATCATTACATCATCTCTAATGTGACATTTGATAAAAAGGGATTTTGTGAGTCCGTAACTGATTTAAATAGCAGAGCAAGTGAATTATATAAGATGGGAAAGGAAACTTTTAGATAAGACTTGTTTTATTACTTCTTGGGCAAGTCAGGTTTATTTTCAATGATATGGCTTGACTTTATATAACATCTCTCCAGAGACTCAAATCACACTTGGTGGTGCTATAGCCACAGCTGCCCTTGGGCATACTGATGGAACTGGCATTTCCTTTTGTGCTGGGTATCTACTGTAGGCCAATATACCCTAATCTTTCAGTCATTTGCATTTTTCCAAACTCTGCAAAACAGTACTTTATGAAAAATTATTATAACAGCGTTTCACATTTATGCATTACACTAAAATGTTACTCTTGTCTTGTTCTTCAGTATTGAGTCAGAGCTGGAAGTGTTTCGAATGGCGGTCAAGATCCCTGGTCGAAATCGTGCCATCTTCTTCCTCACATATGAGCAGCTCCTGCAGAGACGATTGGGTCGCTATGAACATGTGACCAGTATTCGGCCCATGCAGCTTGTCAGTCGCCTCAGTTTAGACATCACCATCGTGGACCATTCTCCCATCACACATCTGGAAGTTTTGCCTCTGCGCAATGGAAAGGGCATCACATCTCCAGCCTCCTCCAGTGCATCAAAAACTTTAGGTTAAACCATTTTGTAATGTTAATCACCTGTCTTCTGTACAGCATATTGTCTGCATTCTCTTTTTTGTGGGCAATCGTCTCCATAATTTCTCTTAATTAATACATTTTCCACTTTGGTTTTTGGAAAATCTAACCTCAGTAATCTAGTTTTAATCAACATCAAAAATGAGCTTACACTCTATTGTTCTCATTCCTGATCCAATCCATCTCCAAAGTGACCACTAACACTATAATAATAATAATAATAATAATAATAATAATGCATTAGCCTTATATAGTGCTTTTCCAGATGCTGAAAGTCGCTTTACAATTTTGTGCATTATTCATTCACTCCATACTCGGGCAGAAGTGAGGCTGCCAATCTGCGCCATCAGCCCCTCCGACCATCACCAACATCCATTCACACACACCACGTTCATACTAGGCAATGTGGGTGAAGTGCCTTGCCTAAGGACACAGTGACAGTTTATGCACTGGCCCCCTTATGCCACTGGCGCCCCACTGTGGTACCTGGAATTCCCAGCAGTGTCCCATCAAAGTACTAACCAGGTCCAGCCTTGCTTAGCTTCTGAGATCAGACGAGCTCAGGCTTTGTCAAGGAGATTCGGTCACAATGGTAAGCCTCTATGCTCAGCTACATCTAACTCTGCTTCTGTGTTATTTTGCCATTGTTTTAGCATTGCTGAATTGATGTTCATGTTATGTACTGGCCATGTTGAAAAATGTGTGCGTTTATTGTCATCTTAATAGGGAATACCATACCATATTAAATACACTTCTTTTCCTCCTCGACCAGCCAAACCTGAGCCCCCCATCACTACTGTCATCAAAAATGAGAAGAATGTGTGTAGTATCACATTTAGCCCCAGCATCGTGCAGCAGGCTAAAATCACCACCAGTGGGATCCTTGGAGACTTCGTAGTCCGCTATGATGTGGAAAGAGAGTTGGGAATTGGAGACATACAGGTGAGTGTGATGTGTTATAAATAAAAATCTTTTTAAGACTTTTTCCATTTGAGAATATAGCTCACTGTTTTTATGCATGGACACAATTCCCCTAAGCTCTGCTTTACTCATACACTTGTGTCCACCCACCTGCTAGTCATTAATTCAGTCGGCTTCCTGCCACCTGCTCTGCTATTACGCCACAATCCAGTGTCTGTCTTCGGGATAACCTTAAATCTTGACAATCACATGTTAATACTGCAGCTGACCTCACTGCCTGTTGCGTGTGCACTTTTCCAGGTGTTGAATGGCCACTTCGTCCACTACTTTGCTCCCAAAGACCTGCCGGCTGTCCCCAAAAATGTTGTGTTTGTCATTGACACCAGTGCATCTATGCTGGGAACCAAGATTAGACAGGTAAAACCATTAATTACAACAAAATCTAAAAATATTTTTGCTTTAGTTGGGTGGATTTTGTTTAGCCATAATAAATATAAAGTGACCCTCTATGCAGAAGCCACACCAGATATTATGGGATCATTCTCACTCTCTCTGTAATATAAATCAAACTCTGTGCTGTGTGTATGTAGTTCAGTAAATGTATAGAGCATGTGTTTCAAGGACATTAAATGACTTCATTCAGTAATGCAATAGCCCACTATCTGACTCCTACACTGGAATATCCGTATCAGAGCTTTTCCCCCATGTAATACCATGAAAATCCCTTTCGGCCAGTCACATGTGATGTGTGCAGCTGCATGAGAGGTAGAGTCAAAAGTGAAAAACAGATTTGCAAAGAGTTTGGGACGTGGAAACACAGTGCTGTTGTGAGAGTGGAAGGTCAGTTTGCATGGGGTAATGGAACGTTCCACACAACAGCCCCCCGACCCCTGATCCCTCTCCCCACTTATCACAGACGCACAAACAAGGGATTTTTGATGTGGCCTCACAATAGAGGCCTTTATGATAGGTCAGCATGTGGTCCTAATCTTTCTGTATATCGCCCATATAGACTTCTGTAATTGGTCTGGAGCCAAATCATAGCTATATTACACCCACGCACCACATACAGATGTCCAATTTCACAACACACTGCAACTTTTTTTGTTTTTTCTTCTGTAGACCAAAGATGCTCTTTTTACCATCTTGAATGATCTCCGTCCTGGCGATCACTTTAACTTCATAAGCTTCTCCAACAAAGTCAAAGAGTGGAAGAATCGCCTGGTGCCGGTCACTCCACTAAATGTCAGAGATGCCAAAAAATTTATTTACATGCTGGCACCCACAGGAGGTCAGAAAGTTTTGCCACTAAAAACACTCTAATGACAGTTATGTTTCAAGTAAATATTTAAAACTATTATGATCGGATTTACTTTTATATGAGGAATAATGTACATTTTTCTGACTATCCCTTTTGCAGGTACTAACATTAACAGTGCCATTGAAATCGGCTCCTCTCTGCTTCGAGATTACCTCTCTACATCAGAGGCCAACCCCAACAGTGTATCTCTCATCATTTTCCTGACTGATGGACGCCCCACTGTTGGAGAGATCCAGTCTGTAAAAATACTGGGGAACACTCGCTCTGCGGTGCAAGAGAAATTCTGCATCTTTACCATTGGGATCGGGAACGATGTGGATTATAAACTGTTGGACAGGATGGCGCTGGAAAACTGTGGCATGATGAGACGAATTAGCGAAGAGGCAGACGCTAGTGCTATGCTCAAAGGGTAAGAAACGATTCAAAGTTTTTTTATTGATTATGAGTGTTGCATTGCCTTGGCTTCATGTCCTCTTTTAGAGATTGTCTGCCTGGTATCGCACTTACTTGAAATGAGAAAATAATAATGTTTTATTTTCATGTACTGTTCAGTGTTCCATTTATCCAAATTGATAGTTTTCATGTTCCAAAAAGTTGTATCCCTTCTTAAAATATAATCTAATCTTATGAGACTATTAGCTTTCCTAAATACCTCCTTTCTCTTGTGTGACATAAGCTTCTGTCTGTCGTCACGTTATAAAGGAACGAAGAGCACAAATGTGACGGTGCTGACAACAGAGGTCTTTAATCAGATGCAGCCTGTCACAGCCTCCCTCTGTTTGGTACAGACCACCTTTCTTCTGTCCTTTCCAGACTGGCCTCTCCTCTCCCTAGATCCCTCTTCCGCACTTGGACACACAAGGTGTTTGTTCAGTTGCTGGAATGTGTGTGTGTGTTGTAATACCTGTGTCTGAGGGGTTAGCCTGCACTGATAATAGGCCTCCTCCGGCTTAAACAAACAGGTTGGTTAAGAGTTGAGAAGGTTTAGTTCCATACAAAAACATGGGACAGGACACAGGCTCTAGAAACTTGCATACATGTGTGTATAAGAATGTATGCACAAACCCTCAAGTGGGATGACAAAAGTGAGGATAGATAAGCATGCTACCCGGAAATAACATACCAGCAAAAATGTTGTTACAATGTCAGTGACATGTCTTCCAGAAAGACTCAGAAAATAATGGAGTCATTCTTGGTTCATTTAAGGGTAGGCTGTCTTGAGTAATGTGTAATTATAACAATACTCATCTGCAACAATAAAGTTTTCTCATGATTCTCGTGTCTCGGTGGGCCACAATATCAGTACAATTTCAATACATTTTAGACCTCAGAAAAACAAAAATAAATGTATCCTCTTTTATTTTTGTGCTTATTATCAATAAATGTAACATTTTATTAAATTACACTATGTCTTCTCTGTTCAGATATAGCAGAGTTAGGCCTTTATGGAACATTTTTGTGTTGCTTGTGTTTCCTTGACTATACATTGGGAAACTTGTCATTTTCTTCCCTAAAAATTCTGTTGTAAAAATGTTGCAAGGTATAATTTTCAAGGTATGTTGTCATGCTCATATATTTACTACATAGCCTTTACTGGTAGAAACTAAACAGCGTTGGATATTTAAAAAAGATAAACATTAAATCACCAACTTCAAATTATATTATAGTGTTTAGCTGTACCTTTGTGTAAACCTTTCTGAACTCTTTGTTTGATTTTATGTCTTACCAGGTTCTATGATGAAATAGGAA
This sequence comes from Periophthalmodon schlosseri, assembly GCA_000787095.1. NCBI lineage: Eukaryota > Metazoa > Chordata > Actinopteri > Gobiiformes > Gobiidae > Periophthalmodon > Periophthalmodon schlosseri. The sequence goes on along the minus strand of KN482462.1, from coordinate 9,735 downwards.
CTCCTCTTCTGTCTGACATAAGGATCAACTACACCGAGGATTCAGTGCAGTATGTCACACAGCATCTCTTCACCAACTACTTCAATGGCTCAGAAATTGTTATCGCTGGAAAGCTGACAAACAAAAGTGCAGAGTCTCTGCATGTGCAGGTCACTGCCACCAACGATGACAAGAGCATCATCCTGGAGACAGATGTGCCACTGCGCCACCGTCAGGTCGAGACAGAGAAGCACGTCAAAGCAGCGACAGCAGCACTGGCAGGCAGTGGCAGGCCCTCAGCATCTGTCAGCTCTTACAGATGGGATGTTGCTTTGGGGGCCATTGTGGAGGATTTTGCCGAACGTGTGTGGGGTTTTCTCAGTGTTAAAGACGGTCTTCGGTCAAGACTGAAAAGTAAGACAAGCAAAGAAAGAGAAGAACACATCAAGCAGGCCACCAACCTGTCTCTGACATACAACTTCCTCACACCGCTCACTAACCTGGTGGTGGAGAAGCCTGAGGTCCTGGCTGATGGAACCATGGCACCAGTGCCCACTGTCTCCCCAGCTCCTCTGGGAGGAGATTCAGCTGCCAACAGCCTGCCAGAGGACACAGAGGAAGGACAGCCCCAGAAATCAGACCAAAGGTCCACTGGCGCTTCTCATCAGAGCAACATAGTTGGTGAGCTCTTTTGTGAGTGGTTAATCGAAAAACAAAACGAGAGCACTACTTGACAAGTAAAACTGTTTTCTCGCGTTTTTCTTCGCTTGTAGGTAAAGGTCAGTCCAAGAAGCCAATGACTATCTCCAAAACATCAGGTGTGTTTTAAGAATGTTATTTCTCTCTTGTGAAAATACAGCTATGGATTAAAGTCCATTTTCTTGTGATGGTGGGAATGTACAGTGCCCTCTTTTTCCTTCTAACTGAAGGTCTGTAATTTGAGCTTGTCGAGTAGACAGAGGTGATCACACAGTCAGTGTGAACAAACAGCCCAGGGATGGCTCCGAACATGACCTGAAAAAAGGAAGAACACACAAGGTCTAATTGAAATACCTAAAGACACAAAGTGGTACTTTACACATGCAAGTGCACAGGGACCACATTTGTGTTACAGCGAAGAGAAGCGCCCCATCTGAAGCAGTTAGCAAAGGCTAATGACCCTGTCATTACACTTGCTCTATCATCTCTCGCCTCATCACTTCTCTTTTCATTTCTGTTGGTTCTCACAAGCCCCTCAAAATCATACAAATTAAGCATTTGGAAACAAGTAGTGACTGGTATGTCTCAATTTTTCAGATAAAAAAGTCTACACTATACTAAAGAATGTTTGTAACTGTCACTTCACTTGTTTAAGGTGGCGTTCACCTGTATGCATTTTTAAATAGTCATTGATTTTGTTATGCATGTTTCTCCTATGTGCTTTCTTAGCTGATGGTGACCCCCATTTTGTGGTTGAGATTCCACTAAGCAAACTGACAGTGTGCTTTAACATTAATGGTGAGCCCGGACACATTCTGAGCCTGGTCTCAGATCACAAGAATTCTGGTATGTTTTCATGACAAACTGAACAGCTATACACAATTGTTACACTGCATAAAGCACAAAATTACATTACCTTTTTCTATAAACTTTAGTTCATGTTTAAAATGAGAGCAGCATGTCTTACATTTACCTGGTTAAATAAATAAACAGCAACAATATCTGTACAATATCTGTACAAAGAATGTTGACTTCTATTGTCTACTTTCCAGGTGTGACAGTAAATGGAAAGCTAATTGGTGCTCCTGCGCCTCCAGGCAGCCACAAGCAGCAGCGTACATATTTCAGCACCATAACAATTGTAGTGGACCACCCTAGACGAGCTTACATTGAAGTGACTCCTAAAAAGGTGATTCTGGATGGCAAAGACCGCATGGTTTTGGCCTGTCATTCCACTGTCACAGTGACCAGTGGGGTATTGACAGTGGCCATCGTGGGGAAGTCCAATGTGACCGTAACCGTGGGAGACAACATAAGCTTCATCATTCTTCTGCACCAATACAAGAACCCTGCACCGTACCAGAAAGACCATCTAGGCTTCTACATTGGCAACAGCAAGGGACTGTCTCCTGACTGCCATGGACTATTAGGTAAGACCAAAAATGTTTACATTTAAAAAATATTAATCCTTTTCAACATCATTAACAACTTAAAATGGTGTGCTTCATTTCTGATGCCCGAACTCAACAACTCAATTCAATTCTCAATTGAGGAGTCACATTGTTCATTGTCCTTATGAAACTGCAATCTCTCAATCTTGTAGCTGTGAATCACGCCCACTGAGGATCTGCCACAGAGAAGAGGGTCAGGCGACCCCCCTCAGTGGGCATGTGTCACAGCTCAAGTGTTGGGATTTGAAGAGAGAAATCCCAATAAAGCATCACCTGCTCCTCCAGGTCAGTTCCTGTATGAAGAAGTTGGCCTTGCTGAGTCGGGAGTAGACATGGCGCCCTCTACAGTCCTAAAGGTGAAGGAGCGCTCTGTCCCAGTGGTGCAGAAGACCAGGAAGATCTTAAGTGGGACACAGAGTGTGGACTGTTGGTTTGCTAGGAACAATGCTGCCAAGCTGATTGATGGACAGTATGAGGACTATTTGATGTCCCACATGTTTGATACTGGACACTCAGCACATGGGACAAACAGACTTTAAGACAGCCATAGACTTTGTATCAAATTTCTAACACCAGTCTTTTTTATGGACTACTGTTGTCAAACTTTATTTTATTTTTGTATTTCTAATTGGAATGTGATATTTTATTATATAAAATTGTTGTTTTACATTTTAAATTGTGAATAAAAATACTAAATACTGACAATCAGTCCTTCACATCCCACCACAAAATAGCAGGTAAAAGGCATTGTCTTACTAGCCCTTTCTTTTGTGTGTGTATTCACATTCTGGACGTTCACACCTGGTTTCCATGGATACCCAGCATAGTAAGTGGCCCCCTCTTCAGCAGTGACAGCTCACACAGCAGAGCGGTCCAGGCCGCAGACACACAGGCTGAGCAGTGCACTCTGTCATCAGCTGCAGGTCACAAAGCGGCTCGCTCCACCCACACAGGTGTGCACTGGCCATGTCCCACTCAGAGGATCTGTCATCAGGCTGCACTGCTTTGGCTACTACAGGAATTCACCAACAACTGTGCTCCATGTCTATCACCTTTATTCAGAGAGGAGATTAAAGAGATACATTCAGTAAGAAGCACCATTGACATGTGCAGCACGTTGGTATGCACTGTGCTCTTTTCAGAAACTAGTTGTAAAAACATAACAAACAAAAACATAAAAAGCTAATTTAAAAAAGATATAAATTTGAACACTAGTAATATGCAGTTGTGGACAGTTGTAAAAAAAAAAAAAAAAAAAAACATTTACAGCTATATTTAATACTTAATACCTGGTTACATCACTTTTCATCAGCTTTCCATTACCACAGACTGAACCACGGAACACAAAATGTCATACATACAAAAAAAAAAAAATTACTTACATATTACACAAGAGCTGCAGCTGTGTACATAAATCCCTGTAAATAGGGAATAAAACATTTAAATGAAATGATGATGAACTCTTTAAGGCCATGATTTTAGTTTTACCATCATCACCATCACAAAGATTACACTGTGTCAACTGGTCCCAGTCAGCTTTGACAAAATGTGCAACATTTACATACAAAATAAAGTAAATACATACAAAAAGTTTGAATACTTGAACCTGTAACTTGACCTCTATGCTCTGAAACCCTTTAATAACCACCAGAAGTCATAATCATCTAAGCAAAGGAAACATGCTATAATTACTGTAATTACAATTGAATTAAAAAAGGTAAATTATGTGAATAAAATACTTAATGCCTTCAAATAAAATACATATTTTGCTTTTTGATGTTCTTTGGAATTTGATACCCTTTCTGACTAAAGCTTTGAGTAAAGACTACACTCACCCTGCAGGTGCTGTGCTGGGTAATAATATTTAGCCACATAGTTTCAGTAGAGGTTTCTCTGAAGTCAGCTTGCTCATAGATTATACTATCATACACTGGACGTTTTTATATATGTTTAACATACTTTTGCTCATTATAATCATAAAAAGCAACAAAGGCTGCCATGACAAACAATCCTAATTGAAATCTAATATAGTATTCAGACACTTAGTGAGAGGTTTTGCGTACATGTGGATACTGGACGGATCAAGTGAAGGGATGCATATTTAAACAGTGACCCAGCTGGGTCTCAGTGGTCCTCCTGAATATTGCACTTGCGGAACAGATTCATTTTCATCCTCTTCACCTTCTGAAGCCTCTTCTGTGTCTGTCTCCTCTGTTATGAGAACCTAGGACAGGAGCAAAGATTTATACATTCACATTCCTACTGTGACTGCAGAAATGCACACTTTTCTGCAAATGTATTTTCTAATATGAGTTCTGCGTTCTATTCCATAATAACAGACAGGAGTCCCCTAAAACTTTAGGAACACAATTCTAGCAATGTACAGTAAAAAACTGTATTTACTGTGGAGTCACCACCCCACCCCACCCGTCACTGCCCAAGCCTCTGTATTTGTCATGCACCAGTCTTCACACTTTCCATGGCATCACTGTGTGGAAATGCATCTCAAATGTCACTTTATTCAGTGGGTGAATACTTGATTTATGGCAATGCGAGGGACCAGGAATGCAGTCATTAAACTTAAACCAAATTGTAAGCACAGACACTCACATTCTAAATCCACATCACACTGTAAGTGCAAAACCATTTAAATATAAAAAAGGATCACACTATGAAAATCCCAAATAAATAAATAAATAAATGGTTGATGCATATGTTCATACACTGCAATATAAGGCTTTGTTATGTCGTTGTTGTAAAAACCAACACAACCTACATGTAACAAACACTATTAATGAAAGGGGTGCAAAACGACATTGATATACTGTTGTAATGAAATTATTATATTGTTGTTTCACATTACATGACTATGTAACTGCATGATTTATTACTGTATATCTTTAATAAAAGGACTAATGTAATTTACCAAGTGTGATATGCTCAAGACATCAATTTTGATTTGATTTGAACAAATTTAATTCAGTTTAAAAATGTTGAAATAAACATTTTTAAACTGAATTAAATTTGTTCAAATCAAATCAAAATTGATGTCTTTGCATTTCAAAACTCACCTGTGTTTCATCTGGGTTTAGCAGAGAATCAGCTTTCTTCACAGAGCTGTCACATGTGTCATCCAAACTCTTCATTGTTTTAAACTTCCTCATCATCAAACTATCCACCACCCAGAACATGATTGCCTGCATAAAGAACGTTGGAGAATATTAATAGTGATTGGATACTCTTTGGGATCAATAATATCTAAGCCTTAAATAACACCCACGTTGACAATGAATGGCACAATGAGCATGACCAGCACAAGCTCCAGTTGAGGGTTAGCGATGTAGCCCAAAAGCACTTCTTGCAACTAAAACGGATAAACAAATTCAAATAATCGCATCATACATTCAATGTATTTACTATATATGTCTACTCTATAGTTTATATCTAAATAGTTGAACAAGCTATAATTTCCTCAGTCAACTGCTTGGAAAGAATGATAGGCCTGATTCTTTTTAGATTTAGAATATCTTTGATTTGTATTTAACACCATTAAAAAATGGTTTACTGCTTACTTCAGACCATCCAGGGATGAGCAGCACCAGGCTGACAACTCCTTTTTCCAGAGCCATAATAAGCAAATAAATGCCACACTGACCAAGCCATGCAGCGGCTTGTGGAGGGTCACCTAAAATGTGCATAGGAGGAATGTCACTGAACATGTATAATGATAATACAGAAAAGCAAGAGAAAGAACTCTTGGGCAACACAATTTATAAAAAAAAAAAAAATGTTTTTGAGCTGTAGCAAGAAAGGCACATCCTCCCGCCTGCTGTGAGTTGATATATAGTGCCATCTATTGGCAACATAGGGAAATGCAACCCAAAACTAAAGTGAAATAAACTGGATTCTGATTATAAATTATCGATGTTATGCTTTTACTGACCATATTCTCCAAGTGTGAGGAGTGTCCATTGTTTGTATTCCACAAGTTTGGACACTAACTTCAGAGCCAACCATATAACCAGCATCCCAAGCGTAGCATCCAAAAGAAAGTTCATCAGATATCTTTCAAACAAATAAGAAATAGCCATCATTACTGTGACTTAATTGAAGGTTATATTACATAATCATAATCTTTGTTTAACTCACAGGGAACATGGGTCCTCCTTAGTGAAGGTAGACAGGAAGACGTTGGCAAAGTGAATAAAAAGAGCGCCAATGGCCTGCTTTGATGTGTCATAAAACCTATTAAGGCAACTTGTTGAGCCAAAAACATCATGTAACATATTTAAAACAATTTGTGGATGGCAATATCTCACCAAATCCTCC